>JBBPQW010000742.1:0-13568 GCA_038092695.1 Boletus rubropictus | reverse complement strand
CCCAGGGTATAGGGGTATTGTAGAGTATATAGCTAGGTCGCTGATGTATAGTAGAGTAGTCTTGAAATCTTCAGCCTAGCTTTATTCTTGACTCCCTGGGATTCGTCCCTTGTAAAGAGGTATGGTTCGGTTGCCGCGCTCGTCCTTTTGTGTGGCCTAGTTCTGGCCCTGACATGCGAGCTACCATCCTAGGACTTCTCCATACCAATGGCTTTGGCTATGTCATAGATTGTCTCCCTATCACCAACATTTCCAGTATCCTTGGACCACTATATAAGTCGCTTAGTCCAATGGACCAATGTATCTATGACAACAACCACTCCCTCTCCACCCTGATACCACCAGTAGAAGTACCTACTCGCCCCATCACCCCAGCCTTACTGCCGCCGCCTACCATTCCTGTTCATGCTGCTGAAGGCAGCACCCCCACTACGGCTTGATCAGCAACTTCCAGGCCTTCTGCGCAGGCCATGGCAGAAGGCCTGGAAGTTGCTGATCAAGCCATAAAGGAACATGAAATGTCTGCTGTATTCACCCCACAGGGTTCTGTTTCAAATCCCATTATCATTGATGACCCTGTTCCCCACCTGGTCTCCCCATCCCACCACCTCGATCCCTCTGTTGCTTTCAGTGTGACTTCCTTGACCATCTCATCCAGCACTGCCCCCACTACCATTGCACCACTTGTTTTCTCTGGGCCCCTGGCCACACTCATGGGCGATGCCCTCTGCGCATTTGCCAGTATTGTCATGCACCTGGTCATCCTCCCCGCTATTGCCCCTTCCACTTTTGTGTGCACTGTGGGTCCTCTGCCCATCTTGCTAGCACATGTCCCAAGGCCCGTCATGCTTTCTCAGCCTCTGATTTTGATGATAATGATGTCATGTACAACAAAGGCGACCTTTCAGGGCCAGAAATTTGAGATAGTAGTGGAAAATGTTGTCAAAGTAGTTTTCAAGGTGGTCCTTTAAAAAAAAGAGGGTAATGTTACGGTAGAGCAGTATGCCAAGGATATTTCTTTCTCTTTTGTCTACTTCCCTTTGGATCATCCCAATGAGCCAAGTACTTCTGCTCAGGCCGACTTTTCGTTCTCACAACCTTAGCCTTTTTCTGATGGAATGTTCTTTCAGACTTCTTGAATGTCTTCATGGCTGGTTATTGTTTCATCCCTTTTAGGACACTTTTCCCTTTCTATGGAATTCTTTTTCAGAATTCCATCATGTTCCTTGGTCTGTGCACAGACCTTCCATAGTATAAATAGCACTGTCTTCTTCATGTACACCCTAAGCTAGTTCTATGCAATTCACTCTTCCTGTGAACTCTCCATTGGCATGAGGTTGATCGTCAATGAGACCCTTGGCACATATTCTCTACTCTTCAGGACTTCATCTTGCCTTTGAGTAAACACTTGGCTAGATTCTATGCAAAGTGCATATTAAAATGGCATAAAAAACAAATGGATGGTCAGGGGCAAAGGGAATCTTTGCAAATGGTCTGGAAAATAAATCTAAAGATGCTAATTGATGAAGGGAAGGCCTATGCCATGAGATGTCACAGACAGCAAGTCCAACTGAACCTTCCTCATGGTGCACTCCAGTTATAAAACAGCAAACCAAACTAGGAGGTCTGGAGGGCTATAGGGTGTGAGTATAGACTCACCCAAGGGAGGCCATGGACTGCTGGAGGTGGACCTGGTGGCTAGGTGGACCCAAGAACAACTAGAGATCTCTTCTAAAGAGTAATGGAAGAAAGGAAAAGTGATGAAAAGGTCCCAACTTTCTTTCAAAACCTATGACAAGCCTTTTATAGTCCAGGGCATGTCCCTGGACTTTTAGACAGCAATCCTAAGTAAATATGACATGGTAATAAAACATCTGAGTAAAACTGGACTTGTTAAAGGTCAATCTGAACTGAAACTGGATCAGATTGAATGAATCTAGGATTAGACTAAGCTAGACCAGATTGGACTAAGTGATACCCACCCAGGTAGACATCCAGGTGGTGTACAAATGGATGATAATGGATGGAAACAATGGTAAATGTAAAGAAAATATACAATAGATAGGATAGATCCAACACAAGTAGACCCAGACTAACAAGGACTGATGAGGGGACTACTGGATGAGTGGCCAAAGCATGGGAAAAACACTGGATATCACTGTAAAGCAGCTCAGAGCTCTACAGCATTGATGAGACAAGCATGCTATGTCAAGCTTGGAACCTAGGAGGTCAGATGGGAAAGCTGGAGGCATTGGACAATATCCAAAGTGATTAGAGGCACAAAATTGACATATATGGTGTCCATATCAATTTGAAAGGTTGCCAGATGGATGGCACAGTGAGCAGTGCATGCTGCAACTCACAGCAAGTCAAAACACAACTGCTAGCTTTACAAGAGCTGAGTCAGTACAGACTGTGCAAGTGCATGACAGCACACATACCTGGACCACCCATACCATCTGGGAAGCATAGCAGGCAGCCTATTGAGGCCACCAACCCACCACAGCAATGAGGCAAGCTCAAAGTCGCAATCTAAAAGTGTCAGTTGAACTCATGCAACAAAACTGACTTACCACATTATATGGCCACATTGGAGCTGAATTGGGCCAATCAGATTGGCCATATATGTTGTATATAGTGCACAGGTGATGTGTCGACAATCCCGGGCCGCGATATGCAAGAACAGCAATGTTGGAGTTGATTGATAATGGCTGCGCGCAGCAAAAGGACGAGCACACTTAGCCGAGCCGCGACTTCCATATATGGATACCGCTCGAGCGGAGGACTTTCGGGACGCATCGGACACATCAATATTCATTCGTTTTTCATATGGAACCTTTATTTGGAACCTCTGCAGATTCTGCATTGCATGTATTCACTCCTTTGCTCATTTTAATTCATATTTTTATAGGGCAAACTCTCTTGTGTTTGAGGGGGAGTATTGGGATATACACAGTATGTGGCGGCATACACCAAGCTTACATAATCACCACCACATACCATTTTACCTTAGTGACTACTAAGAGTATTCTACACAGTACCCTATCTTCTCAGGAGTTTTATGAAAATTCCGAGGTTGATTAAATAGTATTGTTTTGTTGATTATCTTGTGTTACAGCACCATCCTTATTGGAGTATCATTTTCCTTCCACCCAGAGTTTACAGCATCGTAACTCAGCAATTTTTCCAAATGGGGGTGGGCATCAATGTAGCAAGAAAGAAGTGCATGACTTCACTTTTTCATTGGAGCATAGCACCATGCTATGCTCAAATGAAGTCGCGCACTTCTTTCTTGCTACATTGATGCCCGCCCCCAAGTATGTATGTCATTTAAAATGTTCATCTACAACTGGTAGCCAACTCACCTTGCACCGAGTGCCAAAAATGGAATAGACCGGGCCCGGGCTCGCCTACAATCGCCTACCAATTTACCCGAGCTTTTGAGCCAATAGCACTCAAGGAGTCCTTCAAAAGCAGGGGCGGCGGCGTCTGCAAAGACGCTATGTAACGTTATCGAGGACGGCATCATTCGAACACCTGGAAACGTATCGCTTTTGACGACGGCTTTTTACGGGATTCTTGAGCGCTGATTGGCTGACTCATGACCAAATGAAAGAAATTACCTGATGGATCAGTGTGCGACCCATGGTTTTCCACTGGAACAGAAGCTCCGCAGTAACTGTGGCCCCGTATGGTTAATGCTGTCAAATCCACCAAATAAAGCAGGGCGGGCATCTCAACCGGCCAATCAGAGGTCTTATGACGACGTATGTAAGCCTTTCGGATTAACGGGACTTATCACTTACCAGCACTTTTTCGCTGACAAGTCTTTTGGGCAGCCGAGTTGTAAAGCACTTACGATAAACACGATGCGGACAAAAAACCTTTAAAGACAGGAATCTAACTACACGATACGCGGTCTACCAAGTTTGTACTCAGTCATGTTTTCCAACCAGCACCTTGTGACGCCGAAGCTGCCGACGGTCCTTGCAGATCACACCCATGTCGATTTACCTGGCTACGACGTCATTTTGCACTATGTACGCTGTTGGCATCTGATGCATTGCTCGCTGCTCATGCTAGGTTTAGGAACACGTTGTTCTAGTCATTCCGGCAAAGCTAGACGTGTCCAAGTTCGCAGAAGCTCTCTCCAGGACCCTCCAACTACACCCACATTATGCAGGGCAACTTCGGTGTGTTGATCGGCGTTGGTTTGTAAGTCAACCTGTAAAAACCAGCTGGATTCCTATCTTACCTCTGTTAGATTGAACTTACCAATACCGCCGTTCCTGTGGAGATTGATTACAAGCTCGTTAATACGAGCTCTAACTCGGTTCTAAAAGACGATTGGGTCATCCAGGATGATCTAACCCCGTTACTCAGCCATCAGCCCGCGGACGTTACGCTTGTCAATGGCCCTGCTCTCCTCACTCGATGGAAATTGACGTTCTTCGACAATGAAACAGCCCTCGGTTATACTTGGCAGCACTCACTCGGTTCGTTCTCACTCCCAGTCGCGTTTGCATGCATCTGATTGCTGATTACCAGGTGATGCTACCTCGCAATATCGTTTTATACACACGGTCTCCCAATTCTACCAGGGCCTGTCCCAGCAATATCCAGCACCAGTTTTCCAGAAACATCACTTCCCGACACCGTCTCATTCTCTTGTGACTAAATTTTCGCCCTGCATGCCCTATTTGGACCCGGCCAACATGATTAGTGTAAAAGAATTTACTGACGCGTTCCGAGGAGACTTTCGTCATGTGAGATGGCGAATTGAGGACCAGGATCTCGCGGAGCTTCGCTCAATACTTTCGTCTAAGAGACAGAACGGTTCGTTCCTGTCGAAACAGGATTGCCTCGTTGCCTACCTCGCCACTGTATTGAACCGCAACAGGAACGCGTCAGTGAGGAAGATCACAAGTATACTCAGCGCGAGTTAATCTATTTGCTTGACGTTGCACATACTCACCTGTTTGCAGTGTCGTGGCACATCTACCTCCTGCCATAAGGATGGCGCAGGCAATCTCGCACTCGATGTTTGTATTTTGTCTGTTATCTCGTTCCATAGATTGATTGATCAACGCTGCTAAATTCGTCAGGTTACTACCAATGTTCCTACGGATATGGTTGGGATTGCAAATGCTTTCAGGGATGCAATCATACAGTCCCGAAACCCAGAGTACATCGATAGTTATCTAACGCTGGCGGGTGACCTCAGGCTTGAGGCAGCGAGCGTTGGAAAAATATCCCCCTATTCTCCCGATGACGACGCGTTGCTTGTTAACTTCCTCACTGGGTAAGTCGGGTAGTCGGGGTTTTTTTTTTCGAAACAACCTGATGATTTATTTTTACGTTAGGTTGGATACAGGTGCTGTGCATTTTGGATATCCAAATGGTACCAGGGTCCATGTGTCTAGAATGGGCAGGCTTCTCTTGATTTGTCTGAGGTCGAACCCAATCAAGGGCGACGATGGCGTATGGCGAACTCGCCAGTCGATTGAGATGTCAATAGGACTGCCCACAGAAGCGGAATCAGGCGTCCTTGAAACTCTCTCCCGAGGTGTCAAGTATATGCTTAATGACGAGCGTGCACGACTGTAGGTGGCCACTATTGTACGTGACGAATACACTATGGTGTGTGCTGTTTTGTGCGGCGAGGCTTCGCTATGAATACGCACAGCTTGAGTGCGAACGTGATTTCAGGAGCCTCACGAATAGTAGTAGCGCTGCAATCGTAAATGTGATCTTTGATGCGACTTTCTAGCTGCGCAGTATTAGTTGCAACGCTTGTTACCTGATGCCCAAGTAGGTTTCTGCGTCATGAACTTAGGTAACGACATGGAAGTGATGCAAGTGGGGATGCGAGAAGCCTTTTGAAAAATCGACTCGCAAGTCGACAGAGTACTCCACGTGGCACCGTGTGCGCAGGGCGAGGGTCATGATGAGCATCAACTGCTGGGGACACTGTCATGGTTCGTCCCCCAACCAAGTTCTAACGCATGATGGCTATCTAGATTCAGGTGCACACCTCATCATGATCCCCAACCTAGACGTGCAAGCGAGGTAGATTGGAGGATACCGACACGTATACACCTGGGCCTACATGTTACGCTTCAGCGTATGTTCGTCTTTTGTTCCGGAGGGGCGTGTGTTTGCAATGCAGGGACACAAGGTTCCTTCCCACCGCTGCGGCCAGAAGAATGATCGTTCGGCCCTAGTGCTGAACATTGACGACGAAAATACACTTTCTTTCTTAGTTGGTTAGAAACATAGGAACGTGATCATTCGATCGAATGGTCGCAGCACTTTGGCCTCGCCGGCCGTGAAGGAATACAAAATCACTGTGTATGTTTGTCTCATGTCGTGAGGCAGCTTCCATAAAATACATAGCCAAATTGCCAGGCCTAGTATTAGGGACGCTCAAAGTTGAGCAAGGTTCGTACCGTGCGTCGCACCGCACCGCACCGCACCAACCATGACCCCCCATTAGGGCCATATATAGTAATCCGTGTATCCGAGTATTTGCCACAACTCGAAATTTATTAGTTTACAGTCATAATACCCTCCATCATGGCTCACCAGACCCTTCACAAGCTATGTACAGTGACTCCAAAAACCCTTTCCATGTTTGCTCTGATTGCGGTGTGTGAGGTGTACTGCCAGACAGTGTGGGAATTCTGCTTAGCTTTGGTGGAGCCATAAATAGTACCTACCCCTGGCTACATAATTGTTCCTGAGTGCATGTGATTTGGTCCACAGGACATGGAGATATGGCCAAATTGAAACAGCAATGCTATGGAAAGGGTTTTTTTCATTTTTGAAATAAATAGGATATTTGGATATTATTAGTACTTGGTATAGCCTCCCTTTGCTTTCAGCACTGCCTGAACCCTTCTAGGCATGCTTTCAATCAATTTATGACACTCCTCCACTGGTATCCTATCCCACTCCACTTGAACTCTTTTCCATAATTCATGAATCCCTTTGGGGGGGTTTTCATGCTTTGCAAGCGTCCTCTTGAGACAACCCCAGAGATGTTCAATAGGGCTCAGGTCAGGAGATTGTGCAGGCCAAGCCATAGTCCTAAATTCTTGCTCCTCTAGCCAGTTCTTGACCTTTTTACAGGTATGCTTGGGGTCATTGTCCTGCTAAAAAGATAATGTCAGAAGGATTAAGGGCATCATACTCCAGGGTTTGCTGGAGCTCATCCTTCAAAATTTGATGATAGAGATCTCCATCCATCCTACCATCAATCTTGGTAGCAAAGCCAACTCCCTCCCAAGTCATACAGCCCCACATCATCAGAGAACCTTCTCCAAACTTGAGGGTTCCATTTACCAGCCTATCACTAAGCCCCTCACCTGCCCTTTTCCATGCCCATTTGTGCCCATCTGACCCTAGGCGATTAATTTTAGTCTCATCAGACTATACCACCTTCTTCCAGTCCTCCACAGTCCAATCCTTGTGAACATAGGCAAAGTCCAAATGAGCCTTATGATGCCTAGCAGAGAGAAGGGGGTGTTTTGACTTCATCACAGCTTTTGTTATGGTTTATTCTTTTCTCCATTTATTTCTTGCTCTATGCAAACTGTATAACCACTTAGCCGTTCCCACGGGCACTTGCAAACCTTCAGACTTCTCGCTCAGCCAATCCCTCGGTCACAAGCTTTCTCTTATCTCTTATCATTTATCTTTTATCTCGTACGACCCCTTTCGGCCAATGGCCATTCTCTCTCCTATTTTTTATCTTCGGCCAATGGCCATTCACTCTCAAGTCATACAATCTCTTATGTTCCTTTTACGAATGTGGTCCATGCTCGGTTTATACTAGTATATAAACCTCATCCTGTACACAGTACTCCCTAGACTAGATCTACTTGGATATACTGCTAAATTCTTGCGACCGATCCCTCGGATCCTTCAACATAGTCCCTATCCCAAATCCTCCATTGCAGTTGGGGGTTAAGCTGCGTCGACGCACTTAGAATGATACGTGGATTGAGCTAGTCAAGTCTACGCTCATACCTACCCGGTCCAAGCGTAACAAAAGATCTAGTCTCTTCTTTACTGGCAGCCATCGTTGCTGACCAGATTACCCACTGAAAGATTTCATCCTCGAAGAACCTCAAGTCCACGTCCAAGGGCAAGAAACCCCTACGCATATCCCCACTTGAACTCCAACACCCCGACCCTCTTATCCCTGACACCTCAGACTCCGAACCAGAACACGGATGAATGATACTGGAGGAAAAACCCCGGCCGCTGACACAACCCTTGGAGGAAAAACCCCAAGCCGCAGCAGAACGACCTGCAGAGCCAACGAAGAAACTCTTGCAGCCCCCTGAATGAACCGCAGGACCGAGCCCCAAAGCTGCTGCAACCAGAACCTCGACCAAGATGTTGACGACAAAACCCACTGAACTCAAGATTGGAGCACCTGAGGCTTACGATGGATTTTATGAAAAAGCCGAGTCCTTCATCCTATCCATCAAAGCTTACCTCTTGATCAATAAGGAGCTCTATGACGACAATGACAAGAGGGTAGCATACGCTTTCTCTTATATGAAGGAAGGTGTCGCTCTCCAATGGGCCATCTGATACCGAGCAGACTGCCTTAGCAAGACGACCCCATCCTTTGGGACATTTCGCCAGTTCGAGGGAGAGTTCAAAGCCTCCTTTGAATACGCCGATACCCAGGCAGAAGCCATAGCCAAGATGGCGACACTCACCATGAACGACAAGAAGCCAATGTCCCTCAATGAATACATCGTGAACTTCAGAACATATGCAGCTAGGAGTAAAATCACCCAGGATGCTGCACTGATCGAATTTTTTTCCAGAGGATTGAAACCTGCCCTCATGCGCAGAATCCTTGGAATGGACACCCCTCCCACTTACATCGACAAGTGGTTTGAGAAGGCACTTTACTTTCAAGCCGCCTATGAACGACTGACGGCCTTTTTGGCCTGAAACTCGACCAACCAGAAAGGTCGACCAACACCAACATACACCCCCAGACGAACTCACGACCCTGACGCTATGGACGTCGACCGCATTGAACTCTCGCGAAAAGAACGAGATGAACACATCCGAACCGGCAGATGTTTTGCCTGCCACGAACAAGGGCACCTATTCAGGAATTGCCCCGAACAGAAGAAAAACAAAACTTGCCCTTCGACTCAGAAGAAGAAGAAGGATTCAGTAAAAGCTGCAAGGCGAGTTGAGAAGAAAGAAGAGTCCTTGGACTCTGGAGATGGAGCGGACGCCGAAGAAAGCAATGATGAAGAGGCTGTACAAATGGCCCACATCTCTACGAAGAAGAACAAGGGTTTTTAGATGGGAGGACTTCGTCAATGCAAGTGCCTCCCCCACTTTCTTGCTCCCCTGTATTAATAGCCGACTGAAATAAACATGGATTACGAGTTCCCATCCAGTTTATGGCTACAGGAAAGAGCGAAAAAGACGTTGAAACCAAAGCCCTCATTGACTGTGGAGCAGAGATCTCCTGCCTAGATTGGAGCTTCGCGAAACGACACCGACTCCCAATCGAGAAACTGTCTCACCCACTGAAAGTACAGAACATCGACGCCTCCAAGAATAGACATGGAGACATCCAATACCAGACAACACTCTACTTCCAAACTGATTCCATCATCACTAAAGCAAAGTTCTACGTGATGAATTGTGGACGACAGACGACGATATTGGAAATGCCCTGGCTTCGATTGGTCAACCCGATGATCGACTGGACGAAAGGGATCCTAGACATCCACGACTCCCACGACCTTTCCCCCGAATTCTACCAAACGACATCATCCCTCCAGCAGAAGCCTCGATGATACATCCGCTCAGTTAAAGCTTCTGAGTTTAAAATCAAAAAGCTATCAATGAATGCTAAGATCCCCACGAAAGGATCAAAGCATGCGGCTGGACATGACTTGTACACCGCTGAACCGATGACCATCCCTGCACTTGACAAGGGATTGATTGATACAAAGATCGCTGTACGTCTCCCCGAAGGAACCTACAGCTGAATCGCCCCATGAAGTGGGCTCACCTCAAAGCACATGATTCAAACAAGTGCTGGCGTGATTGACCCTGACTACAGAGGACCCCTGAAAGTCCTACTGTTCAACCATGGAAAGGAAGACCTGAAGATTAACGCTGGAGATCGAGTAGCTCAACTCGTGCTGGAAAAAATTGATACCTCACCCCCCGATGAAGTCGATGACCTCGACGAAGTCAATGACCTCGACGACACTGAATGAGGCGACCAAGGTTTCGGATCTTTGGACTTACTCACCATGAAGGTCCTTAGCTTTTGCAACATCACGACCCCGGAACGGATGATTAAAAGGATGAGAAAGCATGCAGATTGGGAACGACAGGTACTCTGGAAGGTACAACAACTTCCCCGACCCCAACGAATGCGGTGGCTCTGTGCATACACAACAGTCATGAAGCTTGCCAAAGAAGCCAAAAAGACAAAACCGAAACCAACACTCCCAAAAGAATACGAGAAGTATAGAATGATTTTTGAAAAGGAAGCTACTGACCACGTCCCTCCTTCACGACCCTACAACAACCCAATAAACCTGGACAACTCTTTTGTCCTGAAGGTAGCGAAAGTATACCCACTATCCCCAGACGAACGACAGGCCACAGAGGCCTTTATTGAAGAAAACCTTCGAACCGGAAAAATACGGCCTTCGAAATCCCCTCAGGCCTCGCCATTCTTTTTTGTCAAAAAGAAAGATGGCAGTTTACAACCCTGCCAGGACTATAGATACGTCAATGAACACATGATCAAGGACACCTACCCCCTCCCGCTAATCTCCGACCTTATTGATAAACTGAAGGACGCTAACGTCTACACAAAGTTCGATGTATGATGGGGCTATAACAACATCAGAATCAAGGATGGAGACCAATGGAAAGCCGCCTTTATTACTCATAAGGGGCTTTATGAGCTGAACGTAATGTTCTTTGGTCTTTCGAACTCACCCCCCACATTTCAGAGATTCATGAACAACTCCTTCAGAGATATAATAGCGGAAGGATGGCTAGTGATTTATATGGACGACCTGCTAATCTTCTCAGGTGACATGAAGACACATGAAGAATGAACATGATGCGTCCTAGCACGCATGAAAGAACTTGACCTCTGCCTTAAGCTCGAGAAATGCCGCTTCAACTGCTTTGAAGTTGAATATCTCAGCATGATTATCAAGCAAGGACACATTGCCATGGACCCAGTCAAGGTAAAAGGGATTGAAAACTGGCCAACCCCAACGAAAGTCAAAGATATTCGATCCTTTTTAGGATTCACTAACTTCTATAGACGATTTGTCCCTTATTACTCCGACATCGCCAGACCCCTCCTTGACTTGATGAAGAAGAATCACCCCTGGGAATGGGGGTCACGACAAGAAAAAGCCTTTAAATGGCTGAAAACAATCTTTACGGAAGAACCGGTTCTGGCTATGCCGAACCTCGAACGACCATTTGCTATCATGACTGACGCCTCCAAGTACGCCACTGGAGGAATATTATTGCAGACCAACTCCAATGGAGAATGGCACCCTTGCACCTATATCTCCCAGACTTTCACTTCTGCCGAATGAAACTATGACATATTTGACAGAGAACTGCTCGCCGTCATACGGGCACTGAAGACTTGGCGTCATTACCTTCAAGGAACGCCACATAGGGTGACGATTTTCACCAACCATAAAAATCTGACATACTCCAGAAAACCCCAGAACCTGAACTGATGACAGGCGAGATGGTTATTAGACCTTGCTGATTATGATTTCCTCATGACGCATGTACCTGGAAAACTTCTATCAGGCCCTGATGCTCTTTCTAGATGACCTGATCTGATATCCCCAAACGACGACGACAACACGGCTATGACTCTCCTTCCTCAGTTGGTCTTTGTAAACCTCATTGACATGGCACTACAGGACAAGATTCGCCTCTCCACGGCCGATGATTCCACTGTCCTCACCACCCTACGACGAATGGAAGGCATTTCTTCCTTCCTTCGTGATCGACTCTCCGATTAGAAATACGATGCTGGTATCCTCACATATCAGAACTGCATCTATATTCCCCCTGATCACTGACATCCCGTTGTTTCACAGAACCACGACCACGACACTGCCGGACACCCTGGCTATTTGAAAACGCGACAACTCGTCGCACGAGAATATTGGTGGCCTGGCTTAGCTGCCTTTATTTGGAAATATGTAGAAGGCTATGCAATTTGCCAGCAGAACAAAGCCAACACCCATCCTACCACAGCTCCCCTGACCCTGATCCCCTCTCACGCGTCACGACCCTTCCAACAGGTGTCATGTGACTTGATAACCGACCTCCCCCACTCCAACGACTTCGACTCACTTCTGGTCATGGTAGACCATGGGCTTACGAAGGGGGTAATCCTTTGCCCTACAAAGAAGACGATAGACTCAGCTGGCATTGCCACGCTGTTTTATGAAAAGGTCTACACTCATTTCAGCCTTTATGATAAGATCATCTCCAACTGAGGCCCACAGTTTGCCTCCACCTTCGTGAAAGAACTAGGACGACTTCTCGGATACGATCTCGCCTTATCCACAGTGTACCATCCCCAGACAGATGGAGAGACGGAACGAGTCAACCAGGAGATTGAAACATACCTGCGGATTTACTGTGGATCGAACCCTACCTCATGGGCTGAGAAGATCCCTCTAGGTTGATTAGATATGGACTGCCCTTTGGGTGCACAAGAAATGCGTGCATTAATTTGCCATGCAGTTTCTGAATGTTATCCAGGATGTGTGCATGTTTGAGGCACCATTCATCTATGGCCCATATGTACTTCTTCCGCTTAGAGTCAGCTAGTTAGATTGTTTGATCAGTGATATTCCAACAGAGGCCAATGAAAATTGGCTGGGGGAAGAATGGGATATTCTTGGAGGCCTTTCATGGGATGCCTAAGCTGCTTGAGACTTGGTCAATGTCATTGATGTTATAGGTGAAAGAACTGTCATGGGGTGGCCTTGGGAAGGAGGAGGAGAGGTCCTTCAATGGAAAATGGAAAACCTCATCATGCTCCTCAATGGAACCATCGGGTAGGGGGGAGCCCAAGAACCATGAACGACCTCCTTTGATAGTTGGTCTGTTTTGCTTATGAATTGCATCAGCATGTTTTGCATGTTTGGCATTATAGTGTTCTATCAACCCTTTGGGAATACAAATAAAAAGGTGGTCATTAACCCATCTCAAGATTGGGCTGATGCCATGTGCCCACATGATGTCCATTCAAGCCTGCCCTATGCTACCATACAAGCCTCCCAATGCAGTGAATTCAAAGCACAGGAATGTGTCTATTGCAAATTGTGAGTCATTCAAATGTACTACTAGAGCATGCCACTGGAATGGGTGTAATGGGACTGTTCAGCAGGCCTCCACCACATCTCTGACTGCACCTTCAGAGCCTGGAGGTAGGCCAGAGATAAAAAGGGACACAATAGGGAAAATACTGTAGGATGTAGGATATTGGTCCACATTAATAT
>JBBPQW010000741.1:0-13582 GCA_038092695.1 Boletus rubropictus | reverse complement strand
CACATGACTTAATGCTGACATAATATCCCATTGCAACATATGAATTTTACATTTCAATATAATAGCAACAAAACTGTTCCAATGACATAAGTGACTTAAAATGGATATATCTCCACTGGACCTGAATAAAATCACATGACTCAGGGACCAAAGTTGTAGCCAAGAGTATGTACTTTGTTTGTTCCCACAAATGCTAAGCAAGATTCCCACATGTGTTTGCAGTGTACTTCATGCATTGCATTAGGGTTAGTTATTGGAATAGTTTTGTTGCCCACTATAGTAGAAAGCAGATTAGCCTCCAAAATGGAGACATAATGCTCAGAATTCATCCTCCCTTTCATCTCTTTAAGAATCCCCACTCCATTCCATCCCATGCATCCCCAAACCATCAAGGAACCTCTTCCAAACTTTACTATCTCCTGTATCTTCTTGTCTTGCAAAGGTTTTCCTGCCACTTTCCACACATACTTTCTTTCATCTGACCCAATCCTGTTGATTTTGGTCTCATTTGACAAAATTACCCTAGTCCAGTTCTCCACAGTCCAGTGTTGGTCCTTGAGAGCAAAGTTCAGCCTGTGTTTCCTATACTTTACAGATAAAAGTGGCTTTTTCTTTTTGACTACAACTTTTAGAGATGCAGACTTTAGCACATTGTAAATGGTTTGGAAAGAGACAGGAGAGGAGAGGGTATAATTAATGAGATGGGTTGCCTGAACAGCATTTTCAACCTTGCCAAAGGTAATACCAGAGACAATTCTTCTTTTGTCAGTAGGAGCAGAGAAAACCTTGACCTGTAGTCAAGGAACAAATGCACAAGACATCCAGTTTGCATAAATGCAAGGTGGACCTGAAGTCACACCAAAGGGAAGAAATGTCAAATACTTGCAACCTTGCTGCCTCAGAATGAGTACATATCCTATGCCAAATCAACTGTATGACAACAGAATAAAAAAAAGGTTTATGAACTGCCAGAATTGATCTTCTGATGATTCAATTAAGCTGTAATCCATACATGGAACAGTGCCCAGGGCTGGAACTTCCTAGAAATATTGGAATGAACAGGAGGTTATACAGGCAGCAATATACAGCTTTGCAAAAGAAAATCAAACCAGGGTTTAATGGTCCAAAGTGAGTGCAGATATTGAGCACTAACGTGGATGACTGAAATGGGCTAAAAGAAAGTTGCTTGTAGTATACAAAGTGAAAAATAAGCAAGGGTAAGGAAGACAGAGCCAATACTGATGAATGGAGCAGAATTGGAAATGAGAGACTCTTTGTGGATGATGTGAGGTGGTGTACACCCTCAAAAAAAAAAAAAAAACAGCCAAGATATTGAAGATGGAGTAACTATCAATTAAAGGCAAGGAGTTGCAGGAGGCTCGTTCAAGATGGTGCATGGACATGCACATCCTCAAAATGATCTTAAACCCCATTGGCGATAGTTCCATAAAGGCACCAGGGAAACCATAAGAATGTGAAGTCCTAAGGGCACTTTAGCTCAGAGATACATAGTCAATTGAGTGAATATTTGAAAGGTACAAAGCCAATCAACAGTCTTGATTGTCTTGACAGTCTTGGTGGTCTTGACAGTCTTGACAGTTTTAATGGGTTTGTTGTAGGAATAGAATGAATGACAGTGGGAACTCAGAGAGGATGAATAATGAAGTGATGGGGAGATTTGCTATACCCAGGATTCCCATGGAATGATCCCAAATGGTCCTCTGCATGTGAGGACCATTTGTGATATACACCTTGCATAGAATCTAGCTGAGCATCTACTCAATGGCAAGACAAAGTCCAATAGAGCAGAGCTAATATGTGCCAAGGTTTTTGTTGGTGATCAACCTCACACCAACAGAGAGTTTACAGCAAGGATGAATTGTGTAGAATTAGCTTAGTGTACAGGGATGAGAAAGGACACTATTTATACTATAAAAGGTCCATGCACAGATCAAGGAATATAATAGAATCCTAAGAAAGGATTCCAAAAGGAAGAAAATGTTCCTAAAGAGATAAAATAATAACCGGTCATGGGAACATTAGGAAGTCTGAAGGAATGTCCTATCAGAAGTCTATGGTTGTGAGAAAGACAAGTTAGCCCAAGTGAAAGTACTCAGCTTGTTAGGACAACCCAAAGGGGAGAAAGTAAAGAGAAAGGAAATATCCTCAGTACATCATACAACTGTAACATTACCCCCTTCATAGCTTCGAAGGACCACCTCAAAGACAACTTCTATGACAACTTCTACCCAGATTTCAAAGTTCCAGTCCTAAAAGATCACCCTTGTTATATACAATGTTATTATCATCAAAATCAGAGGCTGAAAAAGCACAACTGGCCTCTAGGCAGGTACTAGTGAGATGGTCAAAGGACCTGCAGTGTGCAGAAGGGCAGAAGGGGCAATGATGGGAAGTGTGACCATCTGCATGATAGTATTGGCAAATGCAATTAGGGCATCTGTCACATGTATGGCCAGGGGCCCAGAGATAACAGGTGTGATAGTGAAATCATGGGCAGTTCTGGATGAGGTGGTTGGGGAAGTGGCAATGAAAACAGTGAAGGGAGAAAAATGGGGAAATGGGGAGACCTGGCAGGGTGATCAGCTCATCAATAATGATAGGATTAGAGACAGACCCCCTAGGGGCAAAGATGGCTGACATCTCTTGTTCCTTCATGGCCCTATTGGCTACTTCTAGTCCTTTAGCACAAGCCATATCAAATTCAGTAGGGGTGCCACCTGCAGCAGCATGGGCAGAAATGGCAGGTGGTAATGGTGGGAGGGGGTTGGATGTGACAGGGTGCATAGGAACTTCTACCAGTGGCATAGGGATGGATAAGAAATTATTGTTGTTATAGATATGCTGGTCCACAGGGTTGAGTGACTCATATAGGGGACTGAGGATGTTGGAAAGGTGGATGAGAGGAAGGTGATCCATGACATATCCAAAGCCATTAGTATAAAAAAGTCCAAGGATAATAGAGCAGATGTCAGCAAGCCCCAACTGAATAGCCATATTATAGGAAGTGTCATAAGAACTTTTGTAGTTGTGCTAGGGGATTGCATCACAGTATAATGCATTGAGAGAGGAGTAAGTATGAAATAAAGTAGTGAGCCCATGCAATGTGGTGTTACTTGAAAATATGGGGTCATATTCAATTGAAAGAGTGAGACAAATATTTAAAAGGATAGAAGCATACAGCATGTTATGGCATCCAGTGGGTAGCCACATGAATCTAATATAAAAGAGGGGCAAGGTATGAAGGGCAGGGTGGTAGAAGTGGAAAGTGGAGGACAAGGAGAAAGTGTGACTAATGGACATGCTTGTTGATATGTGAGATAGTGGTTAGGGTGGAGGAAAATCAGAGGGGAATTTATTCTTATACTCCTGGAGGATGGTCTGTGCGTTTTCCAGGTTTGCTTTTGGTTCCCATGTCAACTCTGAAATAGGCCATCCCTTTCAGAAGATGAGGAAGTGGAATGATCTGTGGATCTTGTTATATTGCAGAATCTTTCCAACTTTGAACTCAGCCTCATCTCCATCAACATCAGGAGGGTCATATGTGAAATTCAGGCTGTATTCTGCCATTTCACAATAGGGTGATAGCAAGAAGATCTGGAACACATTGTGAATTTTCCAGGTTAGGAGAGTTAGAGGTGATAAGTGATAGGCAAAATAACTGCTTCTATTTCAAATGGTCCAAATTTCTTGGGAAGCAGCTTTCATAATTGGTTCAGGATTCAGAGATTCTTCCCTTGTAACCACACCTTATCTTCTTGTTTCTAGGGGGTGAACTTGGCAGTGACATGGGATTTCATTACCTTCTGGACCCATTCATAGGCCACTAGTGCTTCTCCATGTGCTTTGTTGATCTGGAAGAGGTGGCTATCAAGGGAGTCAACAAAGAACAGTCCAAGTGGGGGATAAGATTAAGGTTCATAGTCCATTATGAGCAAGAACAGTGTTTTCTGAGTGACTGAATGAATAGAAGAGTTGTGATGGAACTCAGCAGATGGGATCAACTCTTTCCATTGCATCTGTATACTATTACAAAAGATCCTCAGGTAGGTTTCAACCTTCTGGTTGATGTGTTTAGTTTCACTGTTAGTCTAAGGATGATAGGCAGAGGAGAGATGGACATCATATTGAAGGATCCTGGCCAGCTCTTTGGAAAATGCTGAGGCAAACTGTGGGCCTCTATTAGAGATAATGTGGTCATGCAGACCAAACCTAGTAAAAACTTTCTCATAAAAGATTTTTGTGACTCCTTCCATGCTAATCAATGAAGTGCAAGGAGTGAGCATTACTCTCTTTATAAGCCCATGGTTAACCATGACCATGAGTGCATTATAACCCTATATGGGAGGGAGACCAGTAACAAGGACAACTGAGACTTGTTGAAATAAATGGATGCATGAGGATGGTAGAGGGGAGAGTAGAGATACCATGGAGTAGGTGTTGACCTTGGATACCTGGCAGACTGCATATCCAGAAATAAATTGATAGACAAATGCAGCTAGCCCAGGCCACCAGTAATCACATGAGATGAGTTCTGTAGTGCAAAAGATACCACCATGACTGCTAGTAGGGGAGTCATGAATGAATTGGATGAGCTCCTGATAGGCAAAGGAGGAAATGTAGAGTTAGCCTTGGAAGTACAGGTTGCCATCAAAGTAGATCCAGTCTTCAGGATGGGAGCAACTGAAAAGGGGTTGGAATTCTTCTATGGCATGGAGGGTGGACTGGACAAGGGGGTCAGAAGTGATGGAGGTGGTAATCTTCTCAGTAAGTGTGAGGTCAAGGTTGTGGACAAAGATGGTATTAGAAAGAAGTGTGACAGCTTGGTTATTTGAGAAGGTGTTGACATAGTCATGGCGGATGTTAGCAGGGCCCATAGAGGTACTGGAAATGGGGGTAAAGGTGAGGTTGAAGTCTTGTAGGAAAAGGTGCCACCTGGCTTGTCATTGTAAAAGCTTGAGAGGGTCCCTAAAATATGCAAGATTCTTATGGTCAGTAATAATCATGATGGGCAATCCTGTGCCCTGCAGATAATGCTTCCATTCATGGAGAGCATGCAAAACCACCAATAGTTCTTGGTCATAGATATTATAGTTCCACTCAGCCAGCAAGAACATCTTAAATAGATACATACACAGGTGATGATCTCTATTACCATTAGTTTTCATCAATATAGTGCCTGATGCTGTGAAAGAGGCATTTGTCATAAAAAAAAACAATTTTTGTAGATTAGGAAGAGTGAGTACTGGGGCAGAAGTGAAAGCAGACTGGAGTTGGCAAAAAGTGGTGTCTTAGGCAGAAGACCATTGCCAGGGTTGGTTCTTGTGGGAAAGGGCAAGGAGAGGTTGAGCAACAAAGGAGAAATCTGGGATGAACTTTCAGTAGAAGTTTCAAAACTGTCAGGTAATCACACACAAATTGTGATGGTCCAAAGATTTAAATTCCAAGCATAAGGAAATACATGCTACTCTACTAACCCTTTATATATCAGGGTTCTACACACACAGACCATCTACTCTAGGGTAGGCATGGAACACTATGGAACCTACCAGAACATTCTAGATAAGATTGTGGCTATATGATAAGATAAGATAAGATGAAGGGAACTATCATAAGGAAAAAGAGAAAAGGAAAAGAGATGAGTTCTGACATTATCCCCTTTTTAGGGCTGTCACTCTGAGACAATGGGGATATTGAAGAGATGGGATGGGAGGTAGGTGAAAGAGGATGTGAAGTTTTTGAAGTCAGGATTTTGGAAGAGGGGTAGTTTGTTCAAGCAGGAGGGGCAATTGCAGGCATCAGCTGCTTCAATGTAGGCTTTTCAGATAGCATCAGGATGTTTATCCCAGTACTTCTGGAGAGCCTTTTTGGCATGGGTAAGATTGTTTTTTGGTTTCCAGGTATGGTCTTTCCTAGGGTAACCCTTCCAGTGGACAAGATACTCAATGCATCTCTTGTGCTTTTGAATGTCTACTATATAGTCAACCTTGTATTTCTTGTTAGATGTTGTAATTGTTCATCTCACTGCTTATTAGTGTACTGACCACTAGTGATCGCATACTGGTGACTTTTGGGTCAGTTACACTAGTAACTCGCTTGTAAGCCACATTGTGGCACTTCTTATTATTGTTTATTGTTGTAGTGCGCACTTAGAGTACAACCTGTGAGCTCCAAGTCAGGACTCCTTAGTCTCTGACATTGGACTCCAGGTATGTGTGCTTTTAGCTACATCAATCATTAGTCTCTGACATTGGACTCCAGCTGTCTCATTCAGCTAGTAAACAGCTGCCTCATCCAGCTATTTAACAGGTTATGAGCCCTGCGCTTTAAACTGTCGCTTTTACAGCTTGCTGCCTAGGCAACACTATTTTCACTTGTTCCAACTCCGCTACATCCACTCCATCCACCGCTCCATCGCGCATTTTCGCCCCATCCACCCCCAATGGCCTCAGAACAACACACCCACCGCATTCAGCCTCTTAATGGCAACAACTACACCACCTGGAGTGAAGAAATGAAGGCTCTGCTGCGCTCCAAAGGCCTCTGGCGGCTTGTTGATGGCAAGGAGATGCGACCCAGCTCTGGAGATAAGGAGCAGGAGTCCTGGGACATCAAGCAGGACAAAGCAGCTGGTGAGCTGATGCTTAGTTTGATGCCCGACCAGCGAGTGCACATCAGAGCCTCGCAGGATGACCCCACTGCTGCTTGGAAGGCCCTAGCAACGCTTTTCGTGCAACAGAAGGCCAGCACGCGTTTTGTGGCTTATGAGGAGTTCTTTTCTATCAGGAAGTGCGCAGATGAGTCCCTACCAGCCCTCAGTGCCCGAGTTGAGCAAGCCATGGCCAGAATTCAAGAGTTGCGCCCTCCTTTGTTCGATTTGGTGACCTCTGATGCAGAACTGAGCTGTATGGCCATGGTGCATGCCTTGGGGCCGGATTATTCGCATTTCACCTCATCCCTCGCCCTCCTCACTGATCTTGACAAGGACAAGATCAAAGCTGTGTTCCAGACCGAAGAAATTAATTGTCAGCCTCGCCCTGATGCCTCTCCTTCTGCCAGCACCTCCGCATTGTCTGCATCCACATCCCTGCCCACTTGCCACTGCAACCCTTCCTCTCCCTGCACTTTTTGTGATAGGCCAGGACACTGCCAATGCCACTGCTATGCACTTAAACGCACCAAAAACAAATACAAGGGATCCAATACCTCTGGCAGGCGACCCAACCAGGCCAACACCACATCTGTCACACCTGTGGCACCTGCAGTCGCACCTACCCCTCCCACAGCTGCTCAGGATGTAGTGGAACGCGCTGGGAATGCAAGTTTTTGTTCCATGAATGCCTCTGATCCTCTATCGCCGCTCCAACTCAATGCTGACACTGATTGGAATGCAGACACGGGGGCCACTTCTCATATGACACCCCATCGTCACTGGCTGCGCAATTACAGCCCAAAACGCGTTCCCATCAAACTTGCGGACAATACTGTGGTGTATTCAGCTGGTGTCGGGTCTGTGGTGTTCCATCCCACTCTGGGGGGGAGAAGAGGGAGGGCCGTCGAGTTTTCTAATGTCCTACATGTTCCACAGCTGCGGAACAACCTCCTAGCAGTGTTATATCTCACTCGTCATTCATCCTTCCATGTGCGCATCAATGCCACCCATATGTTCTTCAGTCGCTCCAATGGACCGCCACTCTTTGTTGCATGCATCAATCAGCACAATGCGGCGTTTTTAGATGGTGTGACAGAGCCAATCACCGAGTATGCATGCCCTGCAACCACTGCCCCACTGGACTTGGCCCTGTGGCATCGCAGGCTCGCCTACCACAACCTAAGTGATGTTAAAGCGCTGGTTGAGCGCAAACTCGTCACTGGTATGCAGCTAGACACCAAAACTGTGCCCAATCCACTCTATGAGCCATGCTTAGCAGGCAAGATGCATGCAAATCCCTTCCCCAGCACTACCTGGCGCGCTTCCCGGCCTCTTGAGCTCGTCCACAGTGATGTCCATGCTGTTCCTTATCCCTCCTTCTCTGGTTATCGCTATTGGGTCACATTTATTGATGATTACTCCAGATATCGCTTTGTGCTGCCTATTCGCGCCAAATCGGACGTTTTCAACGCATTTAAGCAGTTTAAAGTGTTTGCGGAGAACCAGACTGAGTGGAGGATCAAGACACTGCGAGATGACAAGGGAGGGGAGTATATGAGCAATGAGATGCTCGATTTCACCAATTCCTGTGGTATTCAGTGCCAACACACTGTCCAAGCGCGTCCACAGCAAAATGGAGTGGCTGAACGAGCTAATCGCGTCCTCTCTGAGCACATAACAGCTATGTTACAGGAATCTGGCTTAGCTACTGCTTTCTGGGGCGAGGCAATTGGTGCCCTGGTACATGTATGGAACAGGTGCCCTACTGCCGCTCTGGACAGCACTACTCCCTACCAACTTTGGCATGGTCGCAAGCCAGATGTGTCTCACCTCCGAGTGTGGGGCTGCACTGCCTATGTGCATGTGCAGAAGGACAAGCGCCCTGCGCTTCACCCTCACTATCAAAAGTGCGTCTTCATTGGGTATCCGGATGGGTACAAGGGCTGGAAATTCTATGACCCCACCACAAAGCGCACAGTGATCTCTGAATGCACTGATTTTGATGAACGCGCTCCCATACCACCCCCCTTGCTCCCTGGCGCTGCAAACGTGCCCCCAGCACATCCAGCAGCACCCCCAGATGTCAAATTCGCTCCTCCTGACTTGCCTGGCTTCCTGGATGATGAAGAAGAGCTCCCTGCAGCGGAGCTACTGCCTCCTCAGGGGGAGCATCCACCCGAGGTTCTAGAGGATCCAGCAGCTCTTCCGCCAGCACCAACACCACCTGCGACACCTCCTCCACCAGCTACACCACCTCCTAGAGCAGCTAGCCCTGTTGGCATAGGTGCTCGACTACCTCTCCGGAATAGACAGAAAACCCGGGAATGGTGGAAGCTCAGCCCAGTGCAACTTGTGGGAGATGCAGACGACTCTGAGGATGAAGAAGATGCGAACTCAGCCCAGTGCTTGGCTGCCAAATCCCCCCCTGTTGGTCCAATCACAATACATACCATCGCCACTACTGCCCCCATGGATCCTATTGACCAATCCACACCACTATTCACTACTGCTACTGTTTCCACAGGCCCTGTTGACCTATAGACACCGCATATTACTGCATCTTTCCTTATCATTGTTTCAGACTCTGTTGGTTCTATTGGTTTCCTCTCCTGGATTCCCCAATTCAATGTCTTGCACCCACTGTTTGGTTTTCTTTTTCTTTTTTCTATTCCACCATTTGTTATTAGGGCCATTTATGGCCTATCCTATCTAAAACCACCAATCTGTCCATCCAGTATATTGACCTTTCCTCTGCCACAGATACTAGACTCCCCCATATGCAAGTTAGATGACTGCAAGGTCATCTGCAGCAGCACACAGGGGGGAGGCTTTCAGCTCCTTGTCTTACTTCAACCCTGTTCTGTTTTGGTCATTTTCATACTTGATTTTTGTATTTTTAGTGTTTTTGCCATTAGTGCATATTATTTGCCAAAAACACCATATAACACCATTTTACCCCAATATTCAACCAGTGACCTCTGTTTTACCCCAGACTGGTGCATCTCACTTTCATTGCCCTACTGCATATTGGGCATTCAATTCTATCTATCCATTTCTGTTTTATACTCATGTCCACCACCAGGCGAGATTTATCCAAATCACTTAGACACTGAAAATAACAAAAAACAAACTGTTCTGCTCTGTATACAGTGTCCTAATCACCAACAGTATTTAGATTTTTACTTCAACTGTGCACTTAGACACTGCACTCCTTATCTGGACAATATTCATTCTTGCACTGGTTCCATCTGGTATCCTTGGTTTCAATGAAGGCATAGACAACAAAAGCTGGATGACAAAGACAAGTCAGATCGGAAATCCATATCTCTTGGTTTCTTTCTGTTTTATTCTTTTTGTATTTTTTCACTCTCATTTTGTTTTGTTTAGATAAGCAGCTAGGTCCCAGCATGAACTCAGACTCAAACTCAGACTCAGACTTAGACATGGACTCAGGCACAGCCACCATCACATACCCATGGTCCATATCACTGCACTCAGATACAGTCATTTTGCACATTCACTGCACTTGGGCACAGCCACTTTCATGCACCCACCGCCAATATCACCACATTTGCATACCCACCACTGATACTAATGCATTCATGTATTTATAGCCTATATCACTGCATTCACACATAGCCACTGTCATGCACTCATGGCTTCTATAACTGGCTTCTATGACTGCACCACTGAACCATATCATCATTGCACCAGACTGCATCCTCTTACTACTAGTCCCTTGCACATTATGACTCCCCCATCAACATATCACTAACTGGGGATAGTCAGCATTTAAATCCCCCACAGATATATAGCTCTGAGCTGCTCTACAGTGATATCCAGTATTTTTCCCACGCTTCTGCCAGTCATCTGGTAGTCCACTTATCAGTCCACATTAATCCAGGTCTACTTTGGTTGGATCTATCCTGTCTATTGTATGCTTCCTTTACTTTTACTATTGTTTTCACCCATTACCATACATTTGTACACCACCCAGATGTTTACCTGGGTGGATATCACTTAGTCCAATCTGGTCTAGCTTAGTCCACTTTGAGTTAGCATAGTCTAGTCCAGTTTCAGTCTGGATTGATCTCTAACAAGCCTGGTTTCACTCAGACTTTTTACTACCCATTTCAAACTTATTTAGGATCACTGTTAAAAGTCCAGGAACATGTCCTGGACTATAAAAGGCTTGTCCTTAGTTTTGAAATACAATTTTTGACTTTTCACCTGTATTTCTTTCTCTCCCATCACTCTTTGGAAGGAATCCCAGTCATTCTTGGGTCCACCTAGCCATCAGATCTACCTCCAGCAGTTCATGGCCTCCCTTGGGCAAGTCTATACTTGCACCCTATAGCCGTCTGGACCTCCTAGTCCAGATTTCTGTTTTATACTGGACCAATTGTGAAAGCTCCTCCCTAAGTGATATGGCCTATTCAAAATTGAGAAGGTTATCACTCCCATTACTTATTGCCTCTGACTCCCTCTGACCTGGAAAATTCACAACATATTCCACACCTTCCTTTTATCATTTTATTAAAAGATACCAAAGCATGGGCCAAATTTCATATATGAACCACCTGATATTGTTGGAGATGGGAAAGAATTTGAAGTCGGAAAGATCCTGTGCCATAAGAAGGTACATGGAAAGTTCCACTTCCTAATCTTCTGAAAGGGATGGCCTATCTCTGAATCAACATGGAAATCCAAGGAAAATCTAGAGAATGCATAGACCACCCTTGATGCATATAAGAAACAATTTCTCTTGGATTTCCCTCCAATCTAACTGCTATCCAACATACAAGATGTCTATTGGCCATACCACTTCTTCATTCTCTTCTTCTCACTCCAATTTCCCTACCCCCTGTACCCTGCCTCCTTATCATGTCTGCTCTATGTGACTCCCTACTGCCAGGTGTAACATGCTATACCCCTCTGTTCTCTTTAATATTAGATTGATGCTCTTGATAGAAAATAACCTGATGTTTATGGGCAATGCCATCTTACATGGCCTTGCCACACTTTTTCCTACTTATTCCTTTCTTAACACCCTTAACCATGACACTGTTCTCCAACACTCCTATTGAGACATTGATAGGACCTTCAGAGGAGTTGCTATCCAACTCGGATTAGTGGATGTCCACAACACCATCTTGAATCTTCCATATACCAACAGATTTGATTACATTCTCCCCCTTACCAATATCACCAGCACCCTGGGTACTCTTTATGATTCATTGAACCCAGTGAATTTACAACAACAATCACTTTCCCCAATTCTATGCCCCCCATCAATGTTCCCACTCACCCCATCACCCCCATTGGACATTCTCCATCACCTCTTCCACCCACCATTTGTGCTGCCACCAGTGATATACCAACTGAATTCAAGATGGCTTATGCCAAGGGATTGGAAGTGGCCAATAGGGCTATTGAGGAGCAAGACACTGCTGTGGTATTGGCCCCATGAGGATCTATTTCTAATCCTATCATTATTGATGAACCAGAGACTCCACCCAGCCTTTCCATTTCTCTTCCCCATACCCTCTATTGCTTTCAGTATGAATCTCCCTTCCATCTCATCCACTAATGCCCCCAATATTGCTGTCTTGAATGTTTTACTTGGGCCCCTGGCCATACTTATAGCAGATGCCCTCATCACCTTTGCCAATATTGTCATGCAGGCAATCACTCTCCCCATTGCTGCCCCTTCTGCCCTTGCACACATTGTGGTGTAGCTGAACGTCTTGCTGCCAACTGCCCCGAGGCATGTAGGGCCTTCTTAGCCTTTGACTTTGATGATAATGACACTGTCTACAATGGAGGTGACGTTTTGGGGCTAGAACTTTGAGGTAATAGTGTAGAAGTGGTCTTTCAGGTAATCCTTCAGACCTACAAAGGGGGTAATGTTACAGTAGTACAGTATAGAGCTCCATGCAGCTCTATGGTGGTATTTAACATTTTTCCTGTGCCTTGGCAACTCATCTGATAGACCACCAACCAGTTCTGACCTGTCCAGATCCACTCAGATTGAACCGATGCTGTTTAATTACATTCATTATATAGTATGTTCCATTTCTCATTCCATTCATTCATATACCACTTGGATGTCTATCCAGTTTGGGTGGTATATCACATAGTCTGATCCAGCTGAGCATTATCCGAGCTCAGATTCATTTGGTCTGGCCTGGATTCAGTCCAGATTGACCCCCAATAAGGCCAGATTTGCTTGGACTCTTTATTATATACTTTATACTTATTTAGTATAGCTATTGGAAGTCCAGGAACATGTCCTGGACTATAAAATGCTTGTCTTGAGTTTTATTTAGGGACTTTTTACTCCTCCATTGTCACTGGACTTTTTCTTCCACTACTACCTATCTACCACCATTATACTATAGATCAACTATCTATTATTTTTCTGGGGGAGAACCCAGTCATTCTAGGGCAACCTAGCCATTAGCTACCTTCTGTAAATCCACTACCTTCCTTGGATTGAGTCAACACTCACACCCTTCTATTTACAGTGACTTCAAAAACCCTTTCCATGTTTGCTCTAATTGTGGTCTGTGAGGTGTACTGCCAGACAGTGTGGGAATTCTGCTTAGCTTTGGTGGAGCCATAAATAGTAACTACCACTGGCTACATAATTGCCCCTGAGGTCATGTGATGTGGTCCACAGGACATGGAGATATGGCCAATTTGAAACAGCAATGCCATGGAAAGGGTTTTTTCACTTTTGAAATAAATAGGATATTTGGATATTATTAGTACTTGGTATAGCCTTCCTTTGCTTTCAGCACTGCCTGAACCCTCCTAGGCATGCTTTCAATCAATTTATGACACTCCTCCACTGGTATCCTATCCCACTCCACTTGAACTCTTTCCCATAATTCATGAATCCCTTTGGGG
>JBBPQW010000740.1:0-13600 GCA_038092695.1 Boletus rubropictus | reverse complement strand
CTTTTGTTCACCTGGTCCGAGGGGATACGTCTTACAATCAATTGTATGATCTCCTGGAAGGAGTTCGATCGCGTAATCCCATGGGCATCGAGGCGGTAACTCGTCAAACGACTCTTTCGCGAATACGTCAGCGAAGTTGTGGATATAGCTCGGTGCAGCTTCCTCAAAGGTCTTCTTTTTCTTGGTCGCATACTCCTTAGCAGCGATCTCAGTGGCAGTGTTTCGCAAATACCACTCAAGATCTAGCTGGAACAATCGTTCGCCTTCAGAGTACTTGACCTCCATCTCGTCTCCGTCTTCCTCGTCTTCCTCGAGAGCAGATATATGATCGTTTTCGCACCTGAACTCGATTCGTCCGGTTGGCCAATCTACTTTGGGATTATGGAGGTGCAACCAGTCATATCTGAGGAAAATTGGATTTGCTGTCAGTTTCGTCACAGCTAGAGCAATCTTTTCACTGTAATTTAGGATTTTAAGTTCTACCACTGCGAATTCAGTGATACTTCCTCCTTCATTCAATGACCCATCGGCATTGTAGACTCGAATGGGGCAGGGGAGTTTTGTAGTTCTCAAGCCATTCTCTTTTACGAATGCAGCATCAATTGATGATCCGGTGCAGCCTGAATCAATAAGTGCCTTGCACTCCAGAGTCGCACCATTGTCCTTATGGATCGTGGTGGGGACCTCAAGAGAGTTTCAGGCCTTACGTTGTTCAGACGCTCTTTTGAATCGCAGTTTTTTTTGTAGGTCGCGAAGCACCCAGTAGGACTCTTCTTCGGTCATATTCCAAAGATGTGTGAGTAAATCCCGGTTGACTTCTGGTCTTCATTGGTCATGTATGAAAGACTGGAGGTGTTTGAGCACTCGTTTTTGGTCTGTTCCTAGCGCTTGGCGTCTAATCCATCTGACTGACCAGGGGTCTACCGTATTGAGCCAGGACTGGTGTTTGCTTGTTCGGATGCCCGTACTTCCAAAGTCTTTGTTATTTCTCTCGGTTGAACCTTCAAACCGGCTAACTTCGATGATGTTTGGCCTTTGGATCTTCTCAACAATGAGTTGGGCGACTCGGTCTTTGGCATTGACCTTGAAATCTTTATCCGAGTGATTAAAGAGCAGGATTTTTATCTCCCCTTTATAATCTGAGTCGATTACACTGGCTCCGACGGCTATCAAATTCTTAACAGCTAAGCCAGATCGGGGTGCAATACGACCATAGTGTCCTGGTTCAATTGACACATGAGTCTTTGTGGAGATCAAAGCCTGTCCACGGGCAGGGACTGTTGCTTCTTTTGCTGCGTACAGATTTAATCCAGCTGCACCTGGAGATCCTCGCAACGGAAGTGGAATCATCCGGTCCTCTCTGACCACCTCTAGGAACCCTCGTGATTTACCGCTAGCCACTGCTTCCTCAGCGCAGGTACTAGGTAAGTTGAGGTTCCAATCTTTCTTGAGAAGCTTTTTGGGCAGAAGTGGGTTATTTGCCTCTTTCTTCTCAATTTTAGGGAACACCGTATGACCATCAGGAAATTCGATCCGAGGTCGGGTCATGATGTCCTTAGCAGGGGCGTCCTCCTTCGCCACTTTGCTTTTAGACTTGCTGTCTGTGGCGCACACGACCACTGCTTTGCCAGAGGGGAATTCCACTCGTGGGATGCCTATAGGGTCATCCACCTCTTGGTTTTGAACCTCCTTCTTTTTAGTGGCGGGTATTACCACTGTCTTTCCAGAGTCATACTTGATCCTTGAAATACCGATTGGATCGTTGACGTCTTGAACTTTGGCCCCTTTTTCTTTTGAGGCGGGTGATTTTGTCTCGCTTTTTGACTTGGTGGAGCGGACAACCACCGTCTTGCCCGTTGGGTACTCAATTCAAGACATACCGATCAGGTCATCAACCTCTTCACTCGATTCGTAGAGTGACAAAATACTGTATCTATTCAAACTATTTCTAGGTACAGGTTTGGGGGCGACTATAGTATTTGCAGGCTTTCTCGTGTGGTCCCTGCACGGCCACATCTTTCTGCATTTCGCACACTCGATTCGAGAACCTTGGGACTCGAACGAGGTGGAGGAGACAGATTTCTCCTTCTTTGCCTTGGTCGTGTTTGGCGCTCTGCACTCTGCAGCAGGCGGCCTGATGACGACCTTGGCAATTTTGGACTGTTTGGGTACTGCCCAGTCCGATGCAGTTGCGATTCTCGCAGGTGTTTCGAGAACCTTTGAGAAAGTGGACGAAGTGTCGCTCTCTGAGATGGGGATCTCTACTTCTCCTGGAGAAGTATTAGGGAAGTCTTTGATGGTGGTACTTGAGGCAAAGAGAGCAGCTATTTGACTCAAAGAGAGCGTACTTGTTGCTGCATAAACTCCGGCTTCTGATACCGGCAGTTCAGAGGAGATAGGGGAGGCACATGACGATGGCGCCGTAGAATAGATTTCATCCAACGTGGTTAACTGCTCTTCATCGGATTCAATAGAGGGGGAGGCAGTGGTGTCAACTGCCTTGACGAATGTTGAGGATGCGAGGGGTAAATCATCGTCCATATTGTCGTCCCAGGTATCACCTAGGATGGGCGCACAAGCCTCTTTATGAGTGTGGTTGCGAGTGCGCTTGGAGTTGGGGTTTTGGTACCTAAGTACTGCAGCATCGAGAGAGGATTCGTCCAAACTGGATGTGGAGGACTGGCCAGTAGTTACCTTACGGCCGGAAGGGAGGATAATGACGGCCATTTTGTTTTAGCAGACGGCTAGGCTGCTGAGTCGGAGCTAGAGAGGAATGGGTGCGATGACCGAGCAACACAAAGTGTCTCAGGTCCGAATGCGGGAGGGGAAAGGGAAGAAACTCTTTTTCTTCAACGGTCTCCGAAGATTCTTCTCACCACTTGAGGGGTAGAAGGCGACCACGGAACACAGTTCTTATAGACCAGAACTGAGAAGACTTGGTAGACGCTCTGAGGCAGTGTCGAACTACCGAATAACGCTCGATAATGCGGCTAGTCTTAACCAGAATGGGCTAGCAACAAGGGTGCGAGGTGCACAGCTTTGGAAAGGAGGCACGCAGTGCAAATGGTGGCAGCTCTCCACTCAACCAAATATCGGTGGTTTACTATCAGACGTCAAGTGTCTGAGCTCTGACCGCTGTACGCGATGGTCGACGCGGATAGGTTACCCGAAGAGGGATGCTATCTGGATAGTGGAGTGACTTTGTGCGAAGTGCACTAGGTCGGATGGGTGGCGAGAACAGAAGGGGAACTTATCAAAAAGCCAAACCGGCTGGGAAGGGAACTATCTCCGACTTGAAGGAAGTGGGATAGGTGAAGATTTGGGTGTGTGGGCTTGACAGCACCAGGGAACTAGTGTAGACCCAAAGTGGGCTAACTAGGTGAAGCAAGTAACGGCAGGCTTGAGAGGGTGCTGCAAAGTGCAACGTCGCACTCTAGGGTTGAGGGTTGTGAGTGGGAGCGAAGGGCTCAACCAGCTCTCGAAGTGATAATGTGAAAAGCTGAGATGATAAGCTGGTCGCCATGGACGACAGCGAGCAGTAAGGAGTACATTTGGTATTATATCAGGATCACTCCACAAAGTGTAGAGGCCTAAAGCAATAAATACCAAATGTGAGGAAAAAGAGATACAAGGTACAATATCAACTACTTATATACTACATGCTATGTGCACAGACCAGCTTAGGGCCGGCATGGAATATGCTAGAACATTCCGATAAGATAAGCTCCAGTGGCTGTGCGATAAGATAAGATAAGAGGGAAAGAGATAAGATCATATAGTACGAATATCGAAAGGGAAAAGGAAAATGAGAGTTCTGACATTACCCCCTTTTCAAGGCCGTTACTCCGAAATGGCGGGGATTTCGAACATGTGTGAGGGAAGTTTGATAAGAGAGGCGGCAAAAGACTTGAAGTCTGGGTCGGCGAAAAGAGTAGTATCACCAGAATATAGAGGACAATCACACTTGTCGAAGACAGCTTGGCGGATCGCATCGGGATTTTCTTTGTAGAATTTCTCAATTGCTTCCTTGGCATTCGTGAGGTGTGCCTTGGGTTCCCATGTACGATCTTCGCGTGGGTAGCCTTTCCATTGCACGAGATATTCTGTCTTTCCTCGGCGATGACGTACGTCTACGATGTATTCGACTTCGTATTCTTCAGTCTGTTTGACCACAACAGGCAGCGGGGGTGTAGGTTTGGCTTGTGACGGAAACGCTCCTTCCGTGTAGGGCCAGAGGTGAGATTTGTGGAAGACTGGGTGGATTCCTCGCCATGTTTTCGGGAGTTCAAGTTCGTATGCTGCTGGACTGACCTTTTTAACAACCTTGAACGGGCTGTATCTTTTATCCTCGAGTTTCTTAGTTGGTCGGTCTGAGCAAATATGTTTCCCATCGACGAAGACTTTGTCTCCAGCCTTGTAAACGATAGGGGTGCGTGCCTTTCGGTCATGGTATTTTTTCATTTCAGCTGCGGCCTTCTCTAGGGCTGTCTTTGCCTGGGTGTGAGCTTCTTTCATCCGAGACGCGAACTCGTGGGCTTCTTCGCTCTTGGTATCACGCTGATCATCAGTTCGGATAAGTGGTTATTGCCCATAGTTGAGTAGGAATGGAGATGATTGAGTTGCGCTACTTGTCTTTTGGTTATGTGCAAACTCTGCTAGGGCTAGCCACTCTGTCCAGTCGTTCTGGCAGTGATTTACGTAGAGTCGAAGGTACAACTCGACTTCCGAGTTGATCCGTTCGGTTTGTCCATCGGTTTGAGAATGATAGGCTGTAGACGGATTTCCCTCAATGTGGAGTAATTTGTACAGATCGTTCATGAAGGATGAAACGAACTGTGGGCCACGGTCTGAGATCACTTTCTTGGGAGTGCCATGGAGCTTGAATACATGATCTCGGAATATGGTGGCAACTCCTTTGGCAGTGATGGTAGATGAGACTGGGAATAGGTGAATCATCTTAGAAAACCTATCTACGATCATAAGGATTGCGTCCTTGCCTTGTGACTTGGGCAAAGGACCGATTATATTGACCAAGATGATTTCCCAAGGAGAAGAGGGAATTTTGTTTGGAGTAAGCATGGTGTGGGCAGGGACTGTGCGTGTTTTTGCTTTTTGGCAATGGTCGCATCCTTGGACGTATGTCTTGACATCTTTCCTCATAGTCAGCCAGTAGTAATGCGTCATAATGAGATCGCGTGTTCGTCTTGTTCCTGGGTGGCCCACGATAGGGTGATCATGATTCTCCCTAATAATCTGTTCGCGGAGTTCTTTAACCCAAGGGACATAAACCAGGCCTTTCCACTTTATGAGACTGTTTTCTTTTGTCCATGAGAATTTGTCTTTTTCTAGACCTTCTGTTGCGTACTTCTCAGCACGATTCTGGTACTGAGTGATTTGAGTTTCTATGCTAGACCATTTCTGTGCACGAGTTTCCAACGCTTCGGATGAGAAGTAAGACGCCCATTGTTGCGCTTTGATTTCAGCGGATGGTTTCGGAGTGAACAGAGTTTCTGGAAGCAATATTTTCTGCTTATTGTCAGACTCTACCCCCTTTTCATAATCTGGCCTCCTGGACAGAGGATCAGCGGGGTTCGTCTTGCCCGAGCGATGTGTGATGATGAAGTCATACTCTTGAATGATTTGTTGCCATCGGGCTTGACGGCGGGAGAGGTCAACTGGCTTCTTGAAATACTCCAAGTTCTTATGGTCCACTAAGACCTCGAACAGGTGTTTGGCACCAAGCAGATACTGACGCCACTCTTTTAACGCGTAGATGACCGCTAACATTTCTAGATCGGCGGCATGGTAATTTCTTTCAGCGTCATTAAGAGAATGCGAGATAAATGCTATAGGGTGCCAAATTCCTCCTTGATGTTGCGATAGGACTGCTCCGATGCCTATTCCTGATCCATCAGTCTCCACTCTGAACGGATCATTGTCGTTAGGCATGGCAAGGGCAGGTGCGGACGTTAATGTCTCTTTGAGCAAGTCCATTGCTTTCTGGTGTTCTTTCGTCCATTTGAACTCCTTTTGTTCAGATGTGAGCATGTTAAGGGGTCGTGCGATTTGGGCGAAATTTTTAACGAATTGCCTATAGAAATTGAGGAAGCCTAAAAACCCTCGCAGTTGTTTGCGCGTTTGGGGAACTGGCCACTCCTTGATCACTTGAACCTTCTTGGGCTCCATCTTTACCTTATCTTGGGACACGATTATGCCAAGGAATTCTGTCTCTTGGACTTCAAAGTCACACTTGTCATGTCTAAGATAAAGGTGTTCTTTTCGGAGTATGCTTAGGACTTCTCGGACTATACATTGATGTTCTTCAATCATTTTTGTGAAGATCATTATATCATCGATGTATACTACTACAACGCCACGATCTATTAACTCTTTGAATAGTGAGTTCATCATTGTCTGGAAAGTGGCAGGCGAGTTGGTAAGTCCAAAGAACATTACGAGAGGCTCAAAGAGTCCTCGGTTTGTGCGGAAGGCAGCCTTCCATTCGTCTCCTTCTGTCATGCGGACGTTGTTGTAACCCCATCGAACGTCGAACTTGGTATAGAACTTGGCTTCCTTTAGCTTGTCGACTAATTCGTTGATCAGGGGTAGAGGGTACCGATTTCACACTGTGATGGCGTTAAGCTTTCGGTAATCCTGTACTGGGCGTAAACGTCCATCCTTCTTTTTGATAAAAAAGAATGCAGAAGTGAAGGGACTCTTGGAAGGTCTAATTCGTCCTGACTTGAGATTTTCTTCGAGGAAGGCATCGAGTTCCTTTTGTTCACCAGGGCCTAGTGGGTACATCTTACAGTCGATAGTATGATCTCCTGAAAGGAGTTCAATTGCGTGATCCCACGGGTGTCGGGGTGGTAACTCATCAAATGACTCTTTCGTGAATACATCAGCGAAGTCGTGAATGTAATTTGGTGCTGCTTTCTCAAAGGTTTTCTTCTTCTTGGTTGTAAACTCCTTAGCAGTGATATCGGTGGCAGTATTTCTTAGATACCATTCGAGATCTAGCTGGAACAATCGTTCGCCTTCGGAGTATTTGACCTCCATCTCATCGTCGTCATCGTCGTCTTCCTCAAGAGCAGGCATGTGATCGTTTTCACACCTGAACTCAATTCGTCCGGTTGGCCAATCCACTTTGGGATTATGGAGGCGTAACCAGTCATATCCAAGGAAGATTGGGTTGGCTGTTAATTTTGTCACTGCTAAAGCAATCTTTTCGCTATGGTCCAGGATTTTGAGTTCCACCACCGCGAATTCGGTAATGCTTCCTCCTTCATTTAATGACCCATCAGCGTTGTATACTCGGATGGGACAGGGGAGCTTGGTGGTTTTCAAACCCTTTTCTTTGACGAATTCAGCATCGACTGACAATCCGGTGCATCCAGAGTCTATAAGAGCCTTGAGCTGTATCTCGCTGCCATCATCTGTCTTAATACAGGCAGGTATTTCTAAGCTATTACGAGGTCTCTGACGACGTTCGGATGCTTTTTTAAATCGCGGTTTTTTCTGTAGGTCGCGAAGCACCCAATAGGACTCCTCTTCGGTCATATTCCGAAGGTATGTGATTAGATCCCTGTTTACTTCCAACCTTCGTTCATCATGTACAAAGGACTGGAGATGTTCGAGCGTGCGTTTTTGGTCTGTTCCTAGCGCTTGGCGTCTGATCCATCTGACTGACCAGGGGTCTACTGTATTGAGCCAGGACTGGTGTTTACTTGTTCGGATGCCCGTGCTTCCAAAGCCTTTGTCGTTTTGCTTGGTTGAATTTTCAAACCGGCTTACTTCAATAATATTTGGCCTTTGGATCTTCTCAACAATGAGTTGGGCGATTCGGTCTTTGGTATTGACCTTGAAGTCTTTATCCAAATGATTAAAAAGTAGGATTTTTATCTCCCCCCTATAATCCGAATCGATTACACCGGCTCCGATGGCTATCGAATTTTTGACTGCTAAGCCAGATCGGGGTGCTATACGTCCATAGTGTCCTGGTTCAATCGACACATGAGTCTTCGTGGAGATCAAAGCCTGTCCATGAGCAGGGACTGTCGCTTCTTCCGCTGCGTACAGATCTAACCCAGCCGCACCTGGGGATCCTCGCAATGGAAGTGGAATCGTCCGGTCATCTCTGACCACCTCTAGGAAACCTCGGTAATTAGCCTTAGTTACTGCTTCCTTAGTGCAGGTATTAGGCAATTCGAGATTCCAGTCTTTTTTGAGAAGTTTCTTTGGCAGGGGTGGGTCATCTGCCGTCTTCTTCTCGATTTGAGAAAAGACTATACGACCATCAGGAAACTTTATCCGAGGCCGGGTCATAATGTCCTTCTTTTGAGTGGTGTGCATGACCACTGTCATGCCAGAGTTGTACTCGATGCGAGATACACCAATCTGGTCTTTAATCTCCTCATTTGACTCATAGAGTGATAAAATGCTATATCTATTCGAGTTACTTCTAGGTACAGGTTTGGAGGCAACTACATTACTTGCAGGTTTCTTTGTGTGGTCCTTGCACGGCCACATCTTTCCGCATTTTGCACACTCGATTTGAAAACCCTGGGATTCGGATGAGGTGGAGGAGATGGATTTCTCCTTCTTGGCCTTGGTCTTCTTTGGTGCTCTGCGCTCTGCAGCAGGCGGCCTAATGTCGACCTTGGTGACTTTGGACTGTTTGGGGGTAGCCCAGTCTGCAGCAGTTGCGATTCTCGCAGGTGTATCAAGAATCCTGGAGAGAGTGGACGAAGTGTCGCTCTCTGTCTCGGGGATCTCTACTTCTACCTGCGTAGAGTTAAAGGGTTGTTCGTCTGAGGTACTCGAGGCAAAGAACACGGCCATTTCGCTTGAAGAAAGTGTACTAGTAGCTGCATATATGCCTGCCTCTGGTATCGGGGATTTGGATGTGGTCGGGGAGGCGGAAGTATCAACCGCTTTGACAAATGTTGAGGACACGAGGGGTAGATTGTCGTCCATGACATCGTCCCAGGTATCACCTAGGATGGGCGCGCAAGCCTCTTTATGAGCGCGGTTGCGAGTGCACTTGGACGTGGAATTTTGATACTTAAGTACCGCAGCATCAAGGGAGGTTTCGTTCAAAGTGGACGCTGAGGAGGAGGACTGGTTCGTTGTAACCCTACAACCAGAGGGAAGGATGATTACGGCCATGTTGTTTGAGCTGTTAGCTAAACAGCTGAGTCGGGGCTAAAGAGGGATGAGTGCAGTGACCGAGCGACACAAAGTGTCTCAGGTCCGAGTGCGAGTGGAGGGGGTATGCGATATCCGAGTACTTAAAGTATTATTTTGATTCCTCTAAGTCAGGATCGAATGCGGAAGGGGATGGAAGAAAACTCTAGTTTCTTCGATGGTCTCCGGAGTTTCTTCTCACCACTTGAGGGGTAGAAGGTGGCCATGGAACAGCACTTTTATAGACCAAAGTGCAGGAAACTTGGTAGACGGTCTAGCTGGTGTCGTACTACCAAATAACGCTCGATAATGCGGCTAGTCTTAACCAAAATGGACTAGCAACAAGGGTGCAAGGTGCACAGCTTTGGAAAGGAGGCACGCGGTGCAAATGGCGGCAGCTCTCCACTCAACCAAATATTGGTGGTTTACCGTCGCACGTCAAGTGTACGAACGCTATCCGCTGTACGCGATGGATGACGTGGGTAGGTCGTGCGAAGAGCAACGACTACCTGGAAGGTGGTGTGACTTCAAGCGAAGGGCTCTAGGTCGGAAGATGGTAAGAACGGATGGGAGACTTATCGTTTAGCCTAACCGGCTGTGGGAAGGAACTATCTTCTGAGTGAAAGACCAGGGATAGGTGAAGGTTGGATGTGTGGGCTTGGCAGCACCAATGGAAGGAACTAGTATGCGGTTAAAGTAGCGCAACCAGGCGAAGATAAGGACGGTCTTGAGAGGGCGCTGCAAAGTGCAACGTCGCACTCTAGGGTTGAGGGTTATGAGTGGGAGTGAAGGGCTCAACCAGCTCTTGGGAGATGATAGTGTGAGGAGCTAAAGTGGTAAGCTGGTCACTGTGGACGACAGCGAGCAGTAGAGGATACGTTTGGTATTATATCAGGATCACACCACAGACCGTGATGGCCTAAAGCGATGAAATACCAAACGTGAGAAAACTACAAGATACACTACTTGCTACTTATATAATACACGACTGAAACGCATGGGCCAGCTGAGGGCCGGTCATGGAGTGTCCTAGACTATTATGACATCATAGGTCTCTTAGCCCTAGTGGCTGTGCAATAAGATAAGATAAGATGAGAGAGAAAGAAATAAGATCATATAGTATAAGTATCGAAAGAGGAAAGGAAAATGAGAGTTCTGACAATTGGCATCTAAGGATTTAGCACTTTTGACAGATACTAAGAAAGTGTTGGACGAGAGGGGAATGCCCTTGTCCTCTTCATCATCCCAGGTATCGTGGGTGATGGGTGTGCAGGCTTCTTTATGCGCATGCCTGCAAGAGCGCTTTGAGTTGGGATTTTGGTACCTAAGTACCGCAGCATCGATGGAGATTTCTTCCAAAGTGGAAGAGCTGGTATTAACTTAAATACTGAGTAGTATATGTACTTGAGTGTAAAATGAAATACAGGGTGAACAAGGGTTAAAACAAAAGGCAAAGGGACAAGCATATGATAGGTGTTGTAATGGACTAGGACAACCCTATCATGCTATTGTCTTATATCATAAGTAAAGGGTAGCTAAAGGTATATAAGATTCATAAAATATAGGAGCACAGTCAGATACATGGTGGTGTGCACGGTTGCCTATTCTGACACTCCCCCTCAAGCTGCACATAGCCCAAGTTTGGCCACAAAATGCTTGACTTTTGGTGAAGGCAGTGCCTTGGTGAACACATTGGTGACCATTTCACCAGTCAGGCAAAATATCAATTGTATTTTGCCATCATCAATTACCCAGAAAATGAAGTGGAAGTGCACATTGATATGCTTGGTACATACATGATACTAGTGGTCCTTGGCGAGTGCAATTGCCAATTGGTTATCCAAGAAGACAATGGTAGGCTTGGGGATGGTAATGAAGGTTTCAGCTATGAGAGATCAAAGCCAAAGGGTCTCTTTGGCAGCATGCATTGTGCCAATGTACTCACTCTCTGTGGTTGACAGCAACATGATTTCTTGGCACTTGGAGCCCCATGAGACAATGTCTCTGTTGATTAGGAAGGCATAGCCCAAAACAGTGCAGCAGTCTTTGATAACACTGCCATCTGCATCTGTATAGCCCATGAGCAGCCTTTCTCCTCCTCCATATGTGAGCTGCAATGCCCTTGTGCCTGCCAGGTAGCAATATATGTGCTTCACTGTGTTCCAGTGTGCCTGACCATAGTTCAATGAAAAGCAAGAGACTTGCAAGATGGCATATAAAATGTCAGGCCTGGTTCTGAGTTCTGTGTACATTAGTGATCTAACAGCCTCTTGGTATGGTATATGGTGCATGGTGGCATGTTCAGCAGCAGTTTTGGGGGATTGTGTGGTGCTAAGCTTCATGCTGGGATCAATGGGTGTCAAGATTGGCTTTAGCTCATTGAGGTTGAAATGGCAAAGGATGGAGTTGATATATGACTTCTGGGAGAGGGCAAGCATGCACTCATTTCAATCACATGTGACTTCTATACTGAGGAGCCAATGAATTTCACTAAGGTCTGTTACTTCGACAAAGTGGCTGAGCTGCATTTTGATGGTGACAATGAGCTCTAGCATGATAGCAATGATCATACAGTCATCAACATATACAACAATAATGGTGAGCAAATCATTTGTCCACTTGACAAATATGGCTTGGTCAACCTCACACTGTTTGAACTTCAGTTTGATTACCAGGATTTCCACCAACCATTGGTACCAGTGATAGCCACTTTGCTTTAGGCAGTACAATATCTTGTGCAGGTGACATATGCAATGGTGGTGGTGTTGGCTTTACCATTGATGATGTCAAGGATGTGCTGGCTTGGCTTGTGCACATACTAGAGGCATGATTCAGGTACATTAGATGGTGCCAGTTTGTTAGGTGATGTAATTGGCATGCTAATGGCTGTGGCTTGGCTTGGCTGTGTGACATGTGGCACAATGGTGCCTTTAACTGGTGGCTGTATACTGTTTCCAGGAGCATGCTGCTACACTAAGGTGTCATTGCCCAATGGGATTGCTTTCTCCCCCTCAGTGGCACTAGGTGTAGCATCAAAGAATACCTCACATTCAATAGTCATGGTCCTCATTTTCAGCCAGTACACTCAAAATGTGTATTCCATGTGGTCATCAATCCCTATCCAGCACCCAGCTTCAACTCATCCTTCCAACTTGTTTCCTTGACTGGTTTTGACATGGACCACAGATTCCCATTCACATATACTGCTCAAATCAGGTACATGTCCCATGGTGACTTCATATGGTGATTTTCCATCAATAGTCTCTGTAGATAGTCAATTCTTAAACCAAATGACATGATGCACTGCTTCACCCCACAGGTGCTTTGGCAAGCTGCTGGTGTGCAGGAGTGTATGCATGCACTCCAAAATTGTGCAGTTGAGCTGTTCAGCAATGCCATTGTGCTGCAGGGTTTTGTGCACTGTGAAGTGCTGCATGGTGCCCTGACATTGTAAGTACAGCACAAACTCCTTTTCACCATATTCACCTCCTCAATCTGAGTGAAGAAGTCAAACTTTTGCAGCAAGTTGGCAGTCCATCCACATTTTGAATCCGTGGTATGTTTCAAAAGTATTACTCTTTTGGCACAACAGATAAAGGTGGGTAAGTCGGATGTGGTTGTCCATGAAGCTAACATAGTACCATCAGCCACCAATGGTTGAAACAGGCACTGGGCCCCAAATGTTGGTATAGACAATGTCTCTGAGGTTTTCAGCATGTGGCCCCTGGTGTGCCTTTGCTATCAGCTTGTGCATCACTTTTCCATAGATGCATGCTTCACAGTGTGTGTTTTCATCTTCACTAGAAAGATACTTCAGGCCACTGACCAGACCTTTTTTAGCAAGTTTGCACACAGTCAATGGTGCAATATGCCCTAAATGATGGTGGATCTCCATCACAGTAAGATGTTCATTGGCAGCTGCTGCATGGTCGCCTTTTTGCACCACATGGTACAATTCTTTGGCTGATTGTGGTATCTGCCTGATCATTTCTCCATTAGTGCTGCAGATGGTGCACATCCCCTATGCAAAGGTTGTTGTAAGGCCCATCTTATCCAGATGGCCAATCAACACAAGTGTGTACCCCACCTCAGATGAGTACAATACTTCTGTTAAGCATAATTTTGACATGTCCAACTCATTAGGCACTTCTATGATGAGATTGCTGACTTGTGTGGCAGTGAATTTCTGCTGGTTTGCGGCTGTGAATGATTTAGGTGGGATTGGCTGCATGTCAATCATATGGTCATGCTCAGGGGTGATATGATGAGTGGTACTGGAGTCATACAATTTGATGTAGTATGTTTTTTTTGGACAACTGCTGACTTTTATCACCCCATTCTCTAGGTTGTTGTCAGCAGAAAGCGAGGGGCAAGCACAATCGACCAGTGCATCATCACTGTTGATTTTTGGCAC
>JBBPQW010000739.1:0-13625 GCA_038092695.1 Boletus rubropictus | reverse complement strand
ATTACATTTATTAAGACTGGGATCATATTATTAGAATTCATATTACAAAGCCTGGGCCTAGGCCCAGGCCCAGGGCTTTGAGGCCCTTCCTCAGGGCTTGGGCTAGGGCCTGAGATTTGTCATGCCCAGGTCAGGCCCTGAACATCACTACCCATATCCTTGTTGAGTACCCACATCCCTATCGCCCTATTTTGAGCCCTGGGCTGGGCTTGTCCTTGTTGAGGCTTCAGCCTTTTGTTGGGGTTTAGTGGGCAGTCCCACTTAATGTGCCTGGGTTTCCCACACCCATAGCATGTTCTTGTATCTCAGCCAGTGTTAATGGCGTCAATGTTTATCGGGGCTCCTTTTCCCAGCTGTGTGCCAGTTTGCATAAAACAAGGGGGCTGGTTTCCTCGTGGTCCTGAAATCCAAGGCTTCTGGAACCATTCTTGTTGCGGCTACTGGGCGCTGCGCCCAAAGTTCATGCCACATTCTATTGTGGTGGATTCAAAGGCTCGCCCTACTCTCCTGTAGGCGGCCATCAGGTCTTATAGCCAGTCCTCCTTTTTTGGCATATTTATGTGGACCTGGAGGTAAATTCAGGGGTCCACTCCCATCTTGAGTATGTTTATCGTGTGGTTCTCCTCCATATCAGCTTCTTTCGACAAAACATCGAACCTTTGTAGAAATGCATCTACAGGCGCATTGTTCTGCTTGAGATTTTGTAATGCCCTCAAGCTCTCATGTGTGAGCACATCTATCTGAAAGTGCTTGCAAATGTCTGAGAGAAGGTAGCACCAACTTGGCCACGCTTCATCTCCTCTCCTTGTTCCTGGAATTATTTGGCTGTGCTCATTCACAACCTCTCCTTCTTCATCTCCACAGTACTCCTCCAGGTGGAGCCTCGCATAGGCAGCTGCTTTCCCCTTCATATGGGAGAGGACCGCTACCGTCCTCAACTTGTCTGAGTCCCACTTTTGGAGGGACACCCAGACTTTGATACTAGCGATCCAGTTCCTAAACTTGGACTGCTCGCCTTCCCAATCTCCTGGGTCGGTGACTTTCTTGGTAATGGAGGCACTCTCCCATCTTCGGTCTTGTAAGAAAGCTGCAAGCAGCTCTTTAAGGTTGTCAGCTTCTGAGGCCATTTTTTGTCAGGATGAGGAGGAAGGGGATAGTTGTAATCAGGAAAAAAGGTCTTCTAGGGGCTCCACTTCAAGTCCTAGTCCTTACTGCTCACTATCTTTCAAGTGGGCTCTGGGGATTTGACAAATGAAGGGGCGTAACTGGTATTTTTTTGACCGCAGGTAATATCATCTGTATTGAAAGGTTTTGTAGCAAATTTTCTTCAGCTGTCCTTTAACCAAAGACCAACTACACATGTACTACTTTTATTGACCTAATTCTAGAGCTAATGATGGACGCTCTACCTCCCTGGCCACAGGGGACTAATGAAACAGGATATCCTCAGCCCAAAGACTTCCGCAAGAGGTCAATGGTCAGATTTTGCAAACCAGGCACGACCCTGGCATGGACTATCAACCTAAAGGGGTAACAGAGGAAGGTCTAACTAGCAATTCAAAGACATGTGCTTCCTAGGCACTCCCCTAAAAGGCAGCAAGGAACAATGAAAATGCAAATGGGAAACTCCCCGGATGAGACCCTATTCTCTGGGCAGCAAAAAGTCCTTTTTAGGAGATGACACTCCTGCAACCATCAAGTGGCTGTGTACTCTTGTTCCCTTGACCCTGGGACCTGAGTAGTGTATTCAGCTTTGACCAAGTGTTATGACCACACAATCACACCACTAGCCAAGTTTGTTACAGCCTCACACTAAAGGCTGGCGAAGAAAGAGTAAAGGGGAAGGAAACAAATGAGAGCTGAAGCACACCAATCAGATGGTTTTAACCTGAGATGCCAAGTGGTCAAAGCTGGGGGAGCCAGCAATGAGCATGAGCCTTTATATATTGTTCAGATATACACACGGACCAAGCAGTGCGTGGGAGAAATTACTATACAAGTACATACTGTTCTCACTGAGGCAGTGTGGAATGGAAGAGAAGTAGCAGTAATTAAAGAGGTGTGTAAATCATGAGGCATGATATCATGGTCTAGACCAGTCTAGACCTAGGTCACATGCATGCTCCCACGATCACATGCACTGGTCATGTGACTTTGAAAAGAGAAGGCGAAAGTGAAAAGTTCGTTTAAGAAATAGGGGTTCATAACACCCACTGGTGGATTTATCAATTTATAAAAGAAAGTTTGGATAATCTTTTGTCTAAATGGAGGGTAATGGTACGATTTGTCTATTCTTTTTCCTTTTCTTTTGTTTCTCGCTATATGTGAACTGTATAACCACTTAGCCCCTCCCACAGTCACGATCCATTCAGATTTCGCATGACTGATCCCACAGTCACATTCTATTCTTTTCTTTCATGTTCTATCATACAACTTTCCATTCAGCCAATGGCCATTCTATCTCTTATCTTCAGCCAATGGCCATTCTCCTTCAAGTCATACAATTTCCTTATTTCCTTTTACGAACTTGGTCTGTGCTCAGTTTATACGGGTATATAAACCTCACTCTATATATCATACTCCTTAGACTAGATCTACTTGGAAGTACTGCTAATTCCTCATGACCGATCCCCTGTGACCGCTTGGCTAGTCCCACCAAACCCAAATCCTCCATTGCAATTGGGGGTTAAGCTGTCTTTGCGCACTTAGAATGAATAATGAGAGGAAGACCAAGTCTACACTCATATCTCCCTGGTCCAAGTGTAACACATATTGGGCCTTCATTTTTATGTCTTTCAAAAAAGTAGTGGATGTCCCTGGCATGTTCTGTTGATTGTATGGACTCAAGGGGGTTGAGCATGCTACTGGTCAAATGTTGTGTATCTTTTACAGCATGACAAGGTGCCCTTGCTTGAAGTATGGGGGGTTTTTTGAATTTGCCATCGTTATCCAACTGAGAGTATGCCTTAGATTTAGGGTCAATATATTCCAAATCTTGTTCATCTGGACTTGTAAAGTGATTTCAGGGAGGATTATGGAGAACAGCCCTTGCAACTGGCAGTGGAGCTTGTACTGGGTCTACTGGCACAACTGGATCTGCATTTTTGCCTTTATTGCTTAACTGAATATAGCAGCAAGGATAATGGTGAGCACAGGAACCAAGGGCCTCTTGGGCAGTAGGTTGAGGGTCTGAGGATTGCATTTGACAATTATAAGGAGCCATTTGAATACAATACACCAACAAGAGGTTAGTTTTATATAAGTAGAAACTTCAAGGTAATACTCATTGATTGACTTGGTATGGTACAAACAAATTGTGTTGATGGTGAGGTTGCAATTACTAATGCAGCAACCATAAGGCTCTAGTCTCTTACCTGCATGTATTATACCTGGGGGAGCTTGGCTGGCATGGTCAGCATAATGGTAACCTTGAGACTTGTATGGACATTCCTAAGGCCTGGGAAAAATATGGCCAGTGAGAACTGGACATGTCAAATGCAGTGGCTGTTGGAGTTAGATATCTAACTGACACTAACAATTTTGAGGAGTCACCAGTGTGAACACAGGGCATTATGGGTGAAGTAAGACCTACCATAATTAAGTGGTAATGAGAATGATCTCAGTGAAGCTCTGAATGGTCCAATTAGAATACAAAATATTGAAGGAGCTAAGAAGAGATGCATGGACCATGTGACACACCTACCTCAAAGACCAACTACTATTCAAATCCCCAGCAACCCAAACTACCATTTGTTGCTTTGAGTTTCCTGAGATGAGTGGAAGTCTTATCCCAATCCATGTTGATGGCAGACTTAGAGTAAAATAGTTACTTGGTGCTAGGACTTATAGTACATTCCACTCATAGACAGCCCAGCATCTGGGCTTCATGTATTGTCAACTAATGAGCATCTCCCTGCAAATGTATACAAAGCTATGAATATTTTCACTCACAAGTCTTATGTGATCAAGCTTGAACTTTTTTCCAATGGAGACTCATCCATGGAGCATGAGTATAGGATCCTGAAGAAACTTGAATGCAGTGAAGGAATTCCTTGAGTGTACTAGTTTGACAGGAAGGCCAGTTATAATGGACTAGTTCTAGATCTTCTCAGCCCTTTGTTACATGATCTTATTAACAAACACAGGAAGTTTCACATTCCCACCATTGCTCACATTGTAGAGCACCTGGTAAGTTAGTTTACACCAATTGGCTTGGTGCTCATGCTTTCACAGATCTCTTGTCTACAGTTTATACACAGCCATGGTTACATTTATGCCAATATCAAGCTGCAGAATATCCTGATGGGCCTTGGTGACAATGCTCTAACAATCTACATCATTGACTTTGGAATTGTGAAACAATATTGCAATTCAATGACCACAGATCATCTTTCTTTTGTTTGTACTGGGAATCCTATAAGAACTCCTGCTTTTATGTCAGTCAACAGTTAAACAGTTACTCAGGAGCTTGGCTGGGACATCACAATGATGTTGAATCTCTTGCATACCTTTTCATTTACTTGTCAAGCAGTTCATTGCTATGGATAGATTCTCACCTTGTGAAACCTTCATTAATACTTGAGCTGAAGCAAAAGACTCCAGTTGAGGTGCTGTGTGACAGATTGCCTCAAGAACTTGCTGCCCTGCTCACCTATGCACAAACACTCTCCTTTTCAGAAGAGCCCAATTATGACTATATGTGATGGATGTTAGCAGCTCTCCATCCCATGTCATCAAATCCATTCATGCTCTTGCATGATCTTTGTCTCAATGAACCTGTCCTATGACCCTTGTCACTGCCATTATTTCCTAATGTTGGACCAAAAGGTCCAGATTTGCTGGTGTCCCTCTTCTGTTGTCTATGCAAGAGACAAATATAACCACCCCCTCCAACAATAGGGCTCCCCATACCTCCCATCATCACAAACAGTGGTCAATGGCTCAATTGTCATCAGCAGGCTGAATAACCCAAACATCTAAATGAATGTATATAAATTTTCTAATATCCTCATCTGCCATATCTAATACAAGCTGTGGAAGTTTGCAATCCAGCTGCCTGGTTGCTTCTGCTATGCCTAGCATGCTGATCTAGTCCTAGATCATGACAGTGCCCATTCCCACAACTTGCTACTGGATTTGGCAGGATCTATTCAGGTCAGGGAGTGTTTTGTAATTTCATCTATTTACTTCTTTGTACAGTGGCTCAAATAAGTGTCCCAATGTTGGGCCATTTTGGAAAGACTTGACACTTGCGAAAGAACAAAAATATATCAGCTCTGATCCTTGCAGGATTATTAATAGCCCTAACTCCTATCATTAAAATGAGTTCTTAGTCATGTGATTTGGTTTCCATGGCACTGAGATATAACATTCTCAAAATGACATGTCATTGGGACACTTATTTGAGCAACATTTCTATTTTGTAATTTTAGTACTTTGTATGCCCTCACTTTGCCTTTATCACTGCCTCTCATCTCCTAGGCATGCTTTCTATCAATATTTGACATTCCTCAACCTCTATCTTGCCCCATTCCACATCAATCCTTTTCCAAAGCTACCAAACCCCTCTTGGTGGTGTTGCATAGCTATTGAGCTTCTTTTTGAGAATTTGCCAGAGATGTTCAATAGGATTAAGGCCTGAAATTGTGCTTGAAGATCAAGAACCTTGATACATTGAGATTACAGCCACTTCTGGGCCCTTTTAGAGGTATGCTTGAGGTCATTATCTTATTGAAAGATAATACTCTCTTTAGTAATCCCAGAATTTTCCATAGTAGGAAGCAGATTATCCTCCAAAATGGAGACATACTGCTCAGAATTCATTCTCCCTTCCACCTCTGCAAGAATTCCCACTCCATCCCAGCCCATGCATTCCAAAACCATCAAGGAACCTCCTCCAAACTTTACTGTCTCCTATACCTTCTTGTTTTGCAAAGGTTTTCCTGCCACTTTCTACACATATTTCCTTTCATCTGACCCAATCCTGTTCATCTTGGTCTCATCTGACCAAATTACCCTAGTCCAGTCCTCCACAGTCCAGTGTTGGTACTTGAGAGCAAAGTTCAGCCTATGTTTCCTATACTTCACAGATAAAAGTGGCTTTTTCTTCTTGACTACAGCTTTTAGAGATGCAGACTTTAGCACATTGCAAATTGTTTGGGAAGAGACAGGAGAGAAGAGGGTAGAATTAATGAGATGGGTTGCCTGGACAGCATTTTAAACCTTGCCAGAGATAATACTAGAGACAATTCTCCTTTTGTTAGTAGGAGAAAGCTTGGAAGGAGGGCCTAATTTGATGTTTTCCCTGCCTGGATAAATCTATTTGATAACCCTGGCCACAATGGACTTCCCCAGACCTGTTTGGGAGGATATTTTTCTAGCAGAAAGACCAAATTCAGAGAGAAAGAGGATATAGGCTTTAATAGAGGCAGAAATGGGCTTTATGGTGAAATAGGGTTAGCTGGGTGGTATTTCTGCTCTTTATAGTGCCCAGGATTATGTAAGTTACATAATGAGACAGGGTTGAAGCATAGAATCCATCAGAACATTATGTTATTTATCAAAAGATAACTGATAACATCATGGTCAAATAAGTGTCCTAATGACATGTCATTTTGAAAATGTTATATCTCAGTGCCATGGCAACCAAATCACATTACTAAGGGCTCATTTTCAGGGTAGGAGTTAGGGCTATTAATAACCCTGCAAGGGTCAAAGCTGGTATATTTTGGTTTTTTTGCAAATGTCAAGTCTTTCCAAAATGGCCCAATATCGGGACACTTACTTGAGCCACTATACACATACAGTACATCAACTGTAATTGACTCATGGCTGGCTGCAGCTGGCTAACTGCTGTATTAGCTGAAGAACAACTTTGTTTGCTAGCTGAACTGAGCTGTGCTGATATGGTCAGTTCCAAGACTGTGCCTGACCTAACTGCCACTTAAGCTGACAGGAACCAAGACCAGTTGTAAGTTAGCTGAGTCGCAGCAACACTAGCCAGCTCATATAAAACTGAGCTATCTAACCATGGAAATGAGGGAGTAGAAGGAGTACTGGGATCATAAAAACAAGAGTTTGAAGAGCAAATAGACCTACCACTTTTAGGACTATGACAATACCTTCTTCTTTGTCTTTTTTTTAGACCTTGTTGAATGTCTGCAATACCATAGAAGGGAGTAAATTGCATAGTCAGCTCTCTGTTCCAGATGTAGAACCAAACTATGATAAGGAATGAAGTAGCTAGTGTTGGATTAGGCAAGGATGCATGCAGCCACTTGTCAGACTGTGCTCCTATATTCTATGAACCAGATATATATGCTCTACATTCTTGGTTTCTATGCTATGATGTTTATAGTATACTTGCTTGATCTCTTTTGTTCTCAACCCTTAGTACTGTAGTCTAACCATTTACATTTGAATACTTAAAGCCAAATGTATATAGTCTCTAGCTTGATAGTGCTCCCCTCAGTCCATTGCCTGCATGTAACTGAGGTGAGCTCTCAATACTGTAGTTCCTCTAATCATGCTCACTTCATACTTAGTTACTCTATCAGGTAAATATATAGTCAGTCCATTGCCTACATGTGACTGAGTTACTCTATCAGGTTATGAGCCCTGCTGTTTTCATCTAATCTGCAAACCCTGCTGATTGATCACCATGTCAGCCACCCCTGTCACCACTGACATGCTACCGACCAATATACCTAAGCTCAATGTCAAAGGCATGAACTGGGCAATTTTCAATTTCCATTTTGAGGTAGCTGTCGAGGCCAAAGGAATGTGGAACCATTTTGATGGGATGGCCACCCAGCCAAATTACATTCCCCCTTTGTCAGCTGCACAGATCAAGGAGATCACTAAGTGGAAGAAAAATGAAGGAATCATGAAACACCTACTGACTCAGTGCATCCTGGACTCAACTGTGCTAAAGATCCACAAGCTAGCCACTGTTGAAGCTATGTGGAAGGAAATCACACACAAATACATGGAAAAGGGAACATATGCACAGATGGAGCTATGAACCCAATTCCTCAAGACCAAAATGGCTAAGGGTGGAAATGTCTAACAGTTCCTTGATGGGCTGTGAACAAAGTGTGAGGAGTTAGCATCAGTCAGAGTCGATATCGACAAGAAGGATTACCATTCAACAATTATTTGATTTCTCCCCAACTTGCTCACCAAATTTGCATCTAGCCAGCTTGCTGCTGCTTGCTTGTACTCGACAAGCAAGACCATCAAGCCTGACACCCTGATCTCACTTATTAGTGAAGAAGCAAATTGACAAAAAGTCAAATATACTGTCCACAATGATGGCAAGGATTACAATAAAGCCATGGCTGTGACAGCACTGGCCAGTGTTATGGTTGTATGATATGCTGAGGACATCTCTTTCCTTTTTACTTATTTTCCTCTTGATTATCCTAGTAAGCCTAACACTTCAGCTCAGGCCAACTTTTCATTCTCATAACCATAGATTAGGTTTCAGATGGAACATTCCTTTTCAGACTTCTTGAATGTCTCCATGACTCATTATTGTTTCACTTCTTTTGGATGCTTTTCCCCTTCTATGGAATTCTTCCACAGAATTCCATCATATTCCTTGGTCTGTGCATGGGCCTTTCTTAGTATAAATAGTGACCATCTTCTCTCCTGTACTATAAGCTAGTTCTACACAATTCTACCTTGTGTTGAACTCTCTGTTGGTGTGAGGTTGATTACCAATGAGACCCTTGGCATGTCTTCTCCACTTGATTGGACTTTGTCCTATCATTGAGTGGATGCTCAGCTAGATTCTATGCAAGGTGTGTATCAAAAGAACTAGCTTGTCAATAACCATTCTTCTATCAAGGAGTCAACTTGTTGCCCAACATTTTGACTCCCAAGCACAGCATCCATGCCCCCTTGCATTCGCCATTACCTCAACCACCAACTGCTACTCCTAGTAATCCCATCACCTTCTTTCTTTGAAGTGTCAAAAAGACCCTTGAAGCAACTGTTACCACCTCTACTCTGATAGCTCCCCTAGCTCAACAAGTAACCTCGTCTTCTTCCTCATCCAACCAGCTGATTGCCCCATCCCTACATCACATCTGTATCCCTCCCCATTCTTTCATCCAACCCTCGATCCTGCTGCCCCCTTAGGAAAAAGAATGCCTGTCATCTCCTATCTCCATTGACCCACCCTCTGATGAAGAACTGTTCCCCTCTGTGCCCATGTCCCCCTCCCCAGAACAAGTTATGTTTTCAGAGCATAAACACAAGTGGAAAGCTGGCCTATCCAATGACTTTTCCAGCGAGTCAAAGGATGCCACATATTGGATTATGGCCATAAAGGCCTATTTTGCGATGATCAAGGACCTTTATGAGCCCAAGGACAGGGTTCTGGTAACCATCAATAAGATTGGTAAAGGTTGTGGTGCCACTTTTGTGGAATATTGGTATACCAAGATCAAGAATGCTGCTATTCTGGATTAGGAAAAGACCTTTGACAAGCTGGTCAAAGATTTTCAGAGGACCTTCTTCCTGTTCAATCTTGAGGTGAGTGCCTGCAGGAAAATGAGAGGATTGCAACAGGGGACAAGTGAAGATGGATTCTGCAACTATGTATCAGAATTCCAGCTGGCTGCATCGCAGGCAAGAATTATGGATCAGAATGCCCTAATCAACCAGTTTGCCAGAGGACATGATCTGAAACTATTGACAATGGTCTTGTCCATGAATAAAATTCCCCTCATATTGGAGGGATGGATCACTGCTGCTAGCCATTTCCATGGGCAGCAATAGAGGATTAAGGAGTTATACCAAGGCAGGTTCTCCTTTAGTGCTAACAGTAGTCAGGGCCATGACCCCAACACCATGGATGTCGATGTGGTATGACTTACACTGGTACAATGGGCAGAACACATGAGGAAAGGTCTGTGTTTTATCTGCCACAAGAAAGGATGTTCAACTTGGAACCACCCTCATTCCAATCTGACTTTGACTTCTACCCTGCCTCTACATCCCCCCAGGAATCTGGAGTGGGCCTGAGCAACATCCATGATGCCAACTACCCCTGTCACCACAGAAGCCCAGCCTTCAGAGCTGGCCAAGTATGTCCATCATTTTAAGGCAAACAAGATCAATGGAGATGAGATTCTTTGAGCACTAAAGGCATGCTATGAAGATGGAGAGCAAGAGCCACTGACGGCAGTGAGACTCTATAAAGAGGATTTTTAAAATGGAGGAAAGTGTCAATGTCTTTCCCTCTGATATGGCTTGCTCCTGTAATATTAGCAGATAGAGACAAGAAATCCATCCACATTCCAATCTCTCTATCACCAGACAGAGCACAAATCATTGAAACAAACACCTTGATCGATAATGGGGCAACCAGTGACTTTGTCCACCCAAACTTTGTCAAGGAACATGACTTGCCCACCACCCACCTCTCCTGACCCCTTAGAGCCTTAAATGTTGATGGTATCCTGAAAAAAGGAGGTTTTATTCACTACAAAACTCTCCTTTGTCTCATGATTGATGATACTCTCAAGGAATGGGAATTCCTAGTCATTGCCTTTGGAAAGGACGACATTATTCTTGGAACGCCCTGGCTTAAGGCAATAAACCACGCCATTGACTGGCACTGAGGTCATGTTTCAATTATGCCAAAAGCCTATACCCCCACTCAAGACCATCCCTTTACTGACAACCACTATTACCTGGTCAAGACCCTCTCTATTGACCGCTCCTATGAAACCAAAGTGAAATTACAGACAGCAAAGAAGATATCTGGAGTCCCCTACTCTCTATGGGCACAAAAACTGCTGTAGAAGGTCACAATCACCACTGAGATTGCCCAGAAACAAGAAAAAGCTGAAGCAACATTACCGACTTGGGCCAAAAGGTTCGCCCAAGTATTTGCTGAGCAAACCCACAATGTACTCCCCCCATCCCACCCTTATGACCATACCATCACCCTCCATGAGTCATTCACCCCGAAGGTCACCAAGGTCTATCCACTCAATCCTAAAGAATTGGATGCCTGTCAAGCATTCATCGAGGAACATCTTAAGACTGGGTACATTTGACCCTCCAAGTCGCCTCAGGCATCCCCCTTCTTCTTTGTGCTGAAAAAGGATGGAACAGTATGCCCCTACCAGGACTATCACTACCTTAACTCGCATACCATCAAGAATGCCTATCCCCTTCCCCTTATCTCAACTCTTATGGACCAACTCAAAGAATTGACCATCTTCACCAAGTTTGATGTCTGTTGGGGATACAACAATGTATGTATCAAGGAAGGCGACCAATGGAAGGCTGCCTTCATCACCCCCCAGGGACTGTTCAAACCGAATGTAATGTTCTTTGGGTTATGCAACTCACCTGCTACCTTCTAGCCATTCATGAACAACACATTCAGCAATATGTTAGCTGAGGGCTGGCTCATAATCTACATGGATGACCTCCTCATCCACTCCTCTGACCTTGCCACCCATCACGAACACACCCTTCACATCCTCCAACATCTGCTCAACCATTATCTCTGCTTTAAACTCTCAAAATGTGAATTTGATAAGGATGAGGTGAAGTACCTTGGGATGGTGGTTAGTAATGGATGCACCCAAATGGACCCTGCCAAGTTGTGTGCCATCAAGGACTGGTCCCCCCCCTACTGATGTCAAGGGTGTTCACTCCTTTTTAGGTTTTTGTAACTTCTATCAGAAATTTATCCCTGACTTCTCCACTGTCGCCCAGCCTCTCCTCACCCTTACTTGGAAGAACCAGCCATGGGAATGGACCCCCCACTCAGGACATGGCATTCCATTGTCTCCAATCCACTTTCACCTCTGCCTCTGTCCTTACATTACCTGACCTCCATAAACCCTTTTTTGTCATGACTAACACCTTCCTCACAGCTTCCAGCACTGTACTGATGCAGGCTGATGACAATGGTGACCCTTACCCATGTGTGTATCTGTCTAAAACCTTCTCCCCCACAGAATAAAGTTATGATATCTATAACTGAGAACTGCTCGCAGTTCTGCATGCTCTCCACAAGTGGAAGCATTACCTCCAGGGCACTGGGTTGCCAGTAATGATAATCACTGACCATAAGAATTTGGCCTATTTTAGGGATCCTTGTAAACTTTCATGCTGCTAGGCTCGCTGGTACCTCTTTTTACAGGATTTTGACCTTGTTTTCACTTCTGTCCCTGGTTTCTCCATAGGCCCCACTGATGCTCTCTTCTGTCATGACCATGTTGACATGTCCTCTGACAACCAAGTGGTCACTCTTCTTCCTAACACTGTTTTCATTCACAATCTCAACCTTGCTCTTGCTGAAAAGATAACCACCACCACCACCACTGATTCTCTTGTGCAGTCCACCCTCCATGCCATGGAGACTTCACAACCTCTCTTTGGTTTCTTCCACCCCAATGATTGGGTTTTCTGCAATGGTAACCTATACTTCCAAGGACACCTCTACATCCCCTCCTTTGCCTGGCAGGACCTTGTTCAATCCATTTATGACTCCCCTGCAGGTGGCCATGGTAGTATTTTTTTCACCACCGAGCTGATTTCACATGACTATTGGTGGCCTGACCTAGCTGTATTTTTCCATCGATTTATTTCTGGATGTGCAGTCTGCCAGGCCAACAAAATAAACACCCACCCCATGGTTCCCCTCCTGTTCCCTCTCCCCTCCACCTGCACCCACCCATTCCAGCAAGTTTCAGTTGACCTCGTTACTGGTCTCCTCCCTGTCCAGGATTGTAACACTCTCATGGTCATGATTGACCATGGCCTTATGAAGGGGGTAATCTTGACACCTTGCACTTTGATCATCAGTATAAAAGGCATGGCTAAGATTTTTTATGAAAAGTTTTATACTAGGTTTGGTCTCCATGACCACATCATCTCAGATAGAGGCCCACAATTTGCATCTGTGTTTGCCAGAGAACTGGCCAGAATTTTACAATATGATATCCACCTATCCTCCACTTACCACCCCCAGACTAATGGAGAGACCAAGTGTGTCAACCAGGAGGTTGAAACATATTTGAGGGTTTCTACAGTAGCTCAAATAAGTGTCCCAATGTTGGGCCATTTTGGAGAGACTTGACATTTGCAAAAGAACCAAAATATATCAGCTCTGACCCTTGCAGGGTCATTAATAGACCTAACTCCTACCCTGAAAATGAGCCCTTAGTCATGTGATTTGGTTCCCATGGCACTGAGATATAACATTCTCAAAATGACATGTCATTGGGACACTTATTTGAGCAACATTTATATTCTGTAATTTTAGTACTTTATATGCCCTTCCTTTGCCTTTATCACTGCCTCTCATCTCCTAGGCATGCTTTCTATCAATATTTGACATTCATCAACCTCTATCTTGCCCCATTCCACATCAATCCTTTTCCAAAGCTTCCAAACCCCTCTTGGTGGTGTTGCATAGCTATTGAGCTTTTTTTTGAGAATTTGCCAGAGATGTTCAATAGGATTAAGGTCTGGAGATTTTGCTGGCCAATCAAGAACCTTGATACCTTGAGATTCCAGCCACTTCTGGGCCCTTTTAGAGGTATGCTTGGGGTCATTATCTTGTTGAAAGATAATGCTCTCTTTAGGAATTT
>JBBPQW010000738.1:0-13630 GCA_038092695.1 Boletus rubropictus | reverse complement strand
GAGTGGGTATGTTTTACAGTCAACCACATGATTGCCCAGTAACAGCTCAATGGTGTGATTCCAGGGGCATCTCGGTGGAAGTTCATCAAATAATTCCTTAGCGAAGACGTCAGTGAAGTCATGGATGTATGACGGTGCAGCTTCTTCGAAGGTTATTTTCTTTTTCTCTTTAAATTCTTTTGCTGCTATTCCATGATGGTATTTCTAAACAGGAAGTCCATATCTAGTTGGAACAATCTTTCACCTTCAGAGTATTTTATCTCGTTGTTATCATTGTCATCTTCATCAGTATTTTCTAATTTAGGCATATGGTCATTCTCACACTTGAATTTGATGTGGCCCGTTGGCCAGTCTATCAAAGGGTTGTGGAGGTGAAGCCAATCATAACCTAAAAAGAGCGTGTTCGGTCCTAAGTTCGTAACTGCTAAAGCAATTTTTTCTTTATGGTTGAGTATATGCATTTCGACAACAGCAAATTCTGTAATGCTGCCAGCTTTATTTAATGTACCATTGGCATTGTATACACAAATGGGACATGGCAGTTTTGTAGTGTGGATCTTATTTTCTTTTATTTTCTTTTCGTTTATAGACAAACTAGTACAACCAGAATCTATAAGTGCCTTACACTCCAGAGTTGCGCCATCATCCATATGGAGAGTGGCAGGGACCTCAAGAGAGTTTCGGATCTTATGACATTCCAATGCTCTTTTGTACTTGGGTTTTTGCTGCAGATCTTGCAGCACATAGAAGGCTTCTTCATCACTCATTTTTCTCAAATATGTTAAAAGCTCTTTATCTATTTCAGGGATATGCTCGTCATGTACAAATTCTTTTAATTGTTTTAAAGCCAACCCATCGTCTTTTTCTATTTGTTGTTTTATCCACCGAATTGACCAGGGATCTACTGTATGTAGCTGATCTGCAAGTCTCCGTATACTTTGGATTCCGGTGGTGCCAAAACCTTTCGAGCCACGCGAGGTCTCTCCAAGTTCAGCTTTTTCGATGATTTCTGGATTAGATATTTTTTCAATGATTAACTGAGCTATTTTATCATTTATTGCGACAGTGAAGTCCTTATTGGAATGGTTCATCAATAGGACCTTCACTTCACCCCTATAGTCGGAATCGATAACACCTGTGCCTGTAGCTATGGACACCTTCATTGCTAAGCCTGATTGTGGGGCTACTCTACCATAGTGCCCTATAGGGACAGCAACATGAAGTTTGGTGCTAATAAGAGCTTGTCCACAAGCAGGTACAACCGCTACTTCTCCCACAAAGAGATCATAACTGGCCACTCTGGCTGATCCTTTGACAGGAAGTGAGATTGATTTGTCCACTCTGGATACCTCCATCACTCCATCATTTTTTTGAGCTTTTATGGGGGTTTTCCTAGGTTTACCCTGAACTGTCTCTTTTTCTAATATAGTTATCTTTTTTACTGGATTCTCTGACTCAGTCTCACACAGTGTTTCACATGGTAAAACAGAAAATTTATTGTTACAAGAAACATCTGACACCATAGAGACTTTGTCCTTAACCGAGGCAGGCGAACCCATACCTACTCGGTCTCTGTAAAACCTGGAGCTGACCTGGTTTCCACCAACTTCATGGTGTCAGCCAACTCCTCTGCTGTCTGATAGAATATTTTCGCACCCTTAAACTCTATGAAGTGCATTTGTGGTTGGCGCACTCTTGGCGGGTGATCAGTCCATGGCCATGCTTTGCCACACTTAAAGCATTTTCCTTTGGCTCATGCCTTCCCAATATCCATAGGCAGGCCCGCTCCTCTGTATGTTCCAGTTGCACTAGCAACCAGTGTCATAGTTGCCTTTGCTGGGAGGTTTCCCACAGTTCCGGTAGGAACTCTATTAGCATTGGCAACAGGGGGTACGTTTCCTCCTGTGGTGGGATTTCTGCCTTGCCAGGCATTAGGGATGAATTTTTTTTGCCGTAGGGTTTAAAGCCTTATGGGCTTTCCTTGCATGGAGTGAAGCTTCTGCTCGCTTTAGCTCTCTCTCCCATTTTCTCAGCGACGTGGAGAATGCTAGGCTAGAATTAGCCTGTTCTGTGCAGGTTAAAATGTCATTGTGAATGCCCTGCTGGCAAACACAGATTAGAGTCTCGTCGAACTCTTCATTGTGAGACAGGTCTGCCTCGTTTATCAGCTGGTATATCTGGACAAAGAAGTCCTCGATCGTGTTGGTCCCCTGCTTCAACACCATCAGCTTTTCATAGGCCTCCTTTCTGGCCATAGCTGGGTAGAATTGGGAATCCAGTGTGTCTTGGAATGACTTCCAGGTATCATTTCCTAAAAGATTTTTGAACTAATAATTGGTGAAGCGGCATGCCAAGTTCTCTTCGTCTCCACCCATAAACCCTAGTGCTATGACAATCTTTTGATGGTCATTTGGTACATTTTTGAAGCCTAGATAATAGTTTCTTAAGGTCATCATTCATGCCTTATAATTGGACTTTTTTCCCTTATAGACAAAGGGTTTCAGCGTGAACAACTTCCCTAATTATGTTAAATAGCTGGATGGGGCAGCTGTTTACTAGCTGAATCAGACAGCTGGAGTCCAATGTCAAAGACTAAGATTGATGTAGCTAAAAGCGCACATATCTGGAGTCCAATGTCAAAGACTAAGGAGTCCTGACATGAAGCTCGCAGGTTGTACTCTAAGTGCGCACTACAACGATAAACAATAATAAGAAGTGCCACAAAGTGGCTTACGAGCGAGTTACTAGTGTAACTGACCCAAAAGTCGCCAATATGTGATCACTAGTGGTCAGTACACTAACCAGCAGTGAGATGACCAATTACAACATCTAACAAATTATGGTCCAGACTGGATTTGGGGACTTTGGGGCCTGCACATAGCAGCAGGTTGCCTCCTTTGTCTGCCAAATGAGTTATTGGAGTCAGGGTTGCTAGGATCTCCATCAGAATCTCCAAATTGTTTCATCAGCTTCTTGCCTTTCTTGCTTTTCTTTGTTGGTCATGACCTCAAGGGTTGTGGGGTCCTCTCGGTCTCCTCTAGGGCTTTTTGGCTTCTGAATTGCGTGTATGCCAGAGGTTCAGGTGGGTTTGGGTGAGTGGAGGGCTTCTTTAGATAACACTGCCTCCAGTTCTCATATCTTGCTTTGAAAGAGATGCTCTCATCTTTGTATAGGTATGACATGGTTGTTAATGGTAAGCCTAGCTTGCTTAGCTGAGGCGAAGAGTATGGCATGGTCATGGCTGTTACTGCTGGCGGGATTACATGTATTGCACTGTCCGAGCGTATGGAGTCCTCGTTAGAACGACTTCTTGATACTCTAGACCGACTATGTGGAGGGGGGTATGGTGTGCTGGCACTCATATAACTCTGTAGGTAAAAAACTTGTTTCTTCTTCGTCAAGGATGAACTCCTGGATTTCTTCTCTCCACTTGTGGGTAGAGGTGTCCTTGGATAGACACTTTTTATAGATCAAAAGCTCTAAAAACTTGGATAGATGCTCAAGGTGGTGTCGAACAAAGCTTTAATACAGCTTTCTGTGGCTAGTCTATTCCAAGGGCTAGCAACGGGTGGACCATGTAATTCTGCTATCCACAACAGCCTCGGCAGCCCCAGCATGGGTAGGGGGTTGGCTATACCAGTGTCTGCTCTTTTAACCTCGAGCAGAGGTATCTCAACCTGATAATGGTGGTTTACCGTGTACCATCAAGTGGTATAGCACTAACCGCTTTGCACAATGGTTCATGTGGGCAAATGGTCTAAAGAGGAGCGATGCCTAGGTAGTGGGAATGATAACTCTCAGAATACATTACTTGGTTGGCCACCAGGCTTTCCTTTCACAAATCTATCTCCACTTGAAGTAAAACAGGATAGGTGGGATTGATGAAATGTGGGTGCTCTTCAGTGATGCACCTCCAAGGCACAGCACACAAGGTCTTGCGGGCGGATAGAGGCTCACCGCCCAACTAATAGCCGAAAAGAGCAAGAAAGAAGGAAAAAGTTTGGAATTATATCAGACCTCACTCAGAAACACTAAGGAAGACTATGTGATGAGAATTCCAAACTTGAGTAGATACATGGAGGATTGACTACTTATATACTAACTACTGAGTTTAGGGCAGACATGGGGCATAGGGTATGATATCATCATGATGTCATAATGTCGTCATTAATGGGCATAGGGTATGAAGATTTAGATTGTAATAGAACTCCATGGAATGTCATGGAATGTGCTGGAACATTCCTGATAAGATAAGATTGTGGCTGTGCGATAAGATTAGATAAGGGTTTGAGCACTAGCCATAGCAAAAAGTGTAGTGAATTTTCTTGGGTTCTGACACAAAGCCTTTGTCATTGTGCTTGGTTTCATCTTCAAAGTGACTTACTTTAACCATCACAGGTTTTTGGATTTTCTCAATGATCAGCTGGGTGACTTGGTTCTTAGCATTGACCTTGAAGTCCTTATCTGAGTGATTAAAGAGCAGGATTTTTATCTCCCCCCTATAATCTGAGTCTATTACACCAGCTCCTACGGCTATCAAGTTCTTAACTGCTAAGCCCGATCTCAGTGCAATATGGCCATAGTGGCCCCCATTTAATGGACACATGAGTCCTCATGGAAATTAAAGCCTGTCCATGGACAGGGACTGTTGCTGCTTCCGCCATATACAGATCCAATCCGGTGTCAGAACCATTATTTTTACATTGCTTTTTCTTATACCTTTCCTTATCTAATCTTATCTTATCGCACAGCCACTATCTTATCTCACCCTTTACCATAGAACGTTCCACCATATTCCATGCCTACCCTAAGGTGGTCTGTGCACATAGGACTCTAGTATATAAAGTAGTCAGTAGCGAGATTGTACTTTTCTCATGTTTGGAATTCAGTTCCTTGGGCCTGCACAATTTGTGTTGAGGTCGCCTGACATAATTCCAAACGTTCCTTTCCTTGCTTGCTCGCTGTCATTCACGATGAGCTCGCAACTCTTCTCAACCTTCACTACTTCACATACCCTTTGTCCTAAGAGCTGGTCAAGCTGTTCGCTCCCACTCTCAAGTCCTTGAGTGCGACGTTATCATTTTGATAGCGCCCTCACAAGCCTGCCCCTTAGTGCTGTCAAGTCTCACACTCAACATTGCCTATCCCCCTTCATTCAAGAGGAGATAGTTTTCCTGCCGTTAGGCACCTAAAAGTCTAAGTTCTTTATTCATCCCCACAACCCTGGTTGAGTGCTCTTCACACGAAACCGCCCCACTCTCCAGACACTGTCCCTCTTCGGGTAACGTGTCCGCATCAGCCATCGCGTACAGCGGCTAGTGCTCATACACTCGACGTACAACGGTAAACCACCGTTATTTGGTTGCTATACTCTCACTCTAAGTTATATGAGCAGACACTGGTATTGCCGACCCCTTACCCGTGCTAGGGCTGCCAAGGCGTCTAGGGATAGATGAAACATCTGGTCCCCCCGTTGCGAGCCCTTGGGCAGACTTGCTGTAAAACACTGCATTAAAGCGTTGTATGACACCACCTAGAGCGTCTACCAAGTTTTTTGGAGCTTTTGGTCTATAAAAAGCCCAATCCGAGGCCACCATCTACCCCTCAAGCGGAAAGAAGAAGCTTCAAGGAGACCGATGAAGAAAACAAAGTTTTTGTTTATGCCCCAACCATACTCCCGCACTTGCTCTAGATCACTGATAAGGGATTCACATCCGGAGTCAGTGAGCTTGGAGAACGTGCCATTAACAGCACAGTCACCTACCCCATCTGCTCCCTCTACACCAAAGATGTCTACATCGTTGTTGTCCACCGGCCCCCCTCGATACAATGATGAAACGCTACCATTCGCAGTTAGATACGCGGATTGGTTAAATCATTATAACGCTGACGTATTTGCACATGCTGTCCCACCCAAACCACCTACCGCCATTCAGTACCAAGCCATGAGGGCTATGGAACAAACCTGAACCACTCCTATCCAGCACACCCCTTGCCTGTCCAAAGGAAAGAAGCCACTATGCCAAATGGGCGATAGTGAGGATGATTTGGAGGGAGAAGAGCTGCCCGCTGCTGAGCATGGAGTGCTAAGACCCCAATCACCTCAGATTTCTTCCGGCCCTAAGTTGGGCAAGAGTTATATTTCGAAGCCCTTTATCTTTAAAGGCGAGAAGAGCAAGTTCAAGCCCTGGACTATCGCTCTTTGAAACTACTTCCTTGGGTTTGACCCGGCTCCCTCAGATCATCAAAAGATAACAATAACATTGAGTTTTATGGGCGGAGAAGAGGAAAATTCTGCCACCCGCTTTGCAAATCTATATTTTGAAAGTCGGTTAGGACTAGACGACTGGGCGCAGTTCCAGGATATTCTTGATGAAAAATTCAGGCCTGCTACAGCTAAGCAAGAGGCCTATGAAAAACTAATGCATCTAAAGCAGGGTGCTAGCTCAGTTGAGGATTTCTTTAACCAGATGTCCCAGTTGATGGCAGAGGCTGGAATGATGCATAATCAAGAGTTCGATGAAACTCTTTTAAGGATCTGTCAGCAAGGGATTCAAGAAGACATTCTCGCCTTCGCAGAACAAGGAACTCCCAGCCTCGCTTTCTCAACGTCTTTGACAAAGTGGGAAGGACACTTACAAATGGCTGAAGTGGCTATTCAAGCTCGAAAATTGTGTAAGACATACAACCCCCCGAGAACCCAATTTAATCCGAATTGGAGGAACAGGACCACCACGGCTACCGGTCCCAACCCCATTCGAACCGACAATGTACCCAGGGCTCCACAGCAGCCCAGAGCTACACAAGCTCCGACATCGAATCCTGGCCAAACAGGAACATTTGAAGGAAGCAGTCTCCCTATGGATATTGGGGAGGCATGCACTAAGGGACTATGTTTCCGATGTGGAGATAAATGGCCGTGCGCCAAACATTCTCCGAAGAACCCTCCGTGCAGGATGCCATGCGCAGTTTTTAGAGGAGTAAAAGTGTTTTATCAGATGGACGAAGAGCTCACCAACTCGATCAAGCAGATTGAGACAGATGAGCAGGGTTTTACACAAGGTGAGTAGGGAGCAGCTGCCCTAACTTGTCAAAGGACAAAGTTCTCTCTGAATGTAGTTCGCCAGTAGTACCAATGTATGACAATAGCAATAGATTTGCTGTTCTCCCTTGCGAAACATCAAGTGAAATTGAGTCAAAGGCTGAAACCCCAATTATAAATATATTAAAAAAGGAAAAGAAAGAGACGGTTTTGGGTAAACCTAGGAAAACCCCCCAGGATGACGACAGGGTCCTCGAAACCCTAAGAAAAGAAAAGGAACAAGGAATCCTTGAAGTCATTAGAACCAACTGATCAATTCCTCTACCAGAGCAAGGATCCCCTGGTGTGGCAGGGTGTTACGATTCATTCTTTTCTTTTCTTTATTTCTCGCTCTACGCGAACTGTATAACCACTTAGCCATTCCCACGGACACGTGTTAACATTCGGACTTCTCGCTTGGCCGACTCCTCGGTTATGAGCTTTCCTTTATCTCTTATCCGTTATCTTTTATCTCGTACGACTCCTTTCGGCCAATGGCCATTTCCCCTCCTATCGTTTATCTTCGGCCAATGGCCATTTACTCTCAAGTCGTACGATCTCTTATTTTCCTTTTACAACCTTGGTCCGTGCTCAGTTTATACTGGTATATAAACCTCGCCCTGTACACAATACTCCTTAGACTAGATCTACTTGGATATACTGCTAAATCCTCGCGACCGATCCCTCGGATCCTTCGACATAGTCCCTATTCCAAATCCTCCATTGCAGTTGGGGGTTAAGCTGTGTCGACGCACTTAGAACAATACGTGGATTGAGCTAGTCAAGTCTACGCTCGTACCTACCCGGTCCAAGCGTAACACAGGGTATGATCTGTACGCTGGAGAGGACGCGATTGTGCCAGCTAGAGGACAAGCTCTAGTAAATACAAAGATGAAATTCACCATAGAAAAAGGTTATTACAGCCGGATAGCACCATGATCCAGACTCGCTGTAAAAGCCTCTATTGCCACAGGAGCAGGAGTGATAGACTCTAATTACCAAGGTGAGGTAAAAATCCTCTTAATGAATCACTCGGATAAGGACTTTAAAGTCAATGTCAGAGATCGAATCGCTCAACTAATAATAGAAAAAATCCAGACCCCAGTAGTCTATGAATACGATTGTTTCGAAGACTTAACGGAGCGAGGCGAAAAAGGATTTGGAAGTACTGGCGTAAAGCGAGTAAGACATGAATGGCGAAATGTCGTCGACCCATGGACAGTAAGGTGGATGCGGTGCCAAATTCGCAACAGTGAAGAGAGGGCAGTAGAACACCTGAAATCCTTCATTCACCACAAGAGACGTCCCGAGGTGACCAGAGAGTTAGTACAAGATTTCTGAAAACTATCTGAAGATGAGCTGGATCTATACTTGAGGGATCTACAAAAGAAACCCAAGCACAAAAAGGCTTCAGAGCAACGAAGACATAAGAACTCGCTCAAGGTCTCCGCCACGATTTATACCGATGATGGGCAAGACCTAAATGTAAAAGCCCTGATAGATTCTGGATGTACTGGCTCAGCTATAGATAAGGAATTTGTAACAGAAAAGGGGATTAAAACCAATAAATTACCTATATTAGTGAAAGTTTACAATGCTGACAGCTCGCTAAACAAAGCCAGGCAAATCACTGAGTATGCAGTGGTCGAATTAAAAGTAGCCGACCATAGCAAAAAGATCGCCCTTTCAGTTACAAGTCTTGGAACAAATACCATGTTCCTCGGACACGATTGGCTCCAACGTCATAACCCTCAAATTGACTGGCCCACCGGTCAGATTGAATTTTGGTGTGAAAACAACCACATGCCAAACTTAGGTGAAGATGAAGCTGACAACGAAGAGGAATGCAAAGAGGTTAAATGCTCAGAAGGCGATAGACTCTTCCAATTCAATCTCGATTGGCTATTCAGAAACACCACCACCGAGATTGCTGCCAAAGAATTCACTGCGAAAAGAAGAAAACACTAGAGGAGGTGTCACCTCCCTATGTACACGAATTCGCAGACATATTCGCAAAAGAGTCCTTCAACGAACTCCCACCCCAGAGACCTTGGGATCACGCAATCGAACTCCTACTCAGAGAACATATCATCGATTGCAAGACCTATCCCTTAGGACCAGGGGAACAAAAGGAGTTAGATGACTTCTTAGCAGAAAATCTTAAAAGCAGCTGTATCCACCCATCAAAAAGTCCCTTTGCCTCCGCTTTCTTCTTTATAAAGAAAAAAGACGGACGACTTCATCCCATACAAGATTACCGGAAATTAAATGCTGCTACCATATGCAACTGGTACCCGTTACCCCTTATCAACAAACTGGTAGATAAACTCAAATCCGCCAAATACTATACTAAGTTCGATGTGAGATGGGGGTACAACAATGTAAGGATGAAAGAAGGAGATGAGTGGAAGGCGGCCTTCCATACCAATAGAGGTTTATTCAAACCCCTTGTAATGTTCTTCGGGTTGACCAACTCACCCGCAACCTTTCAAACAATGATGAATTCACTGTTTAAAGAGTTGATCGACCATGGAGTTGTAGTCGTCTACATCGACAACATAATGATCTTCACTAAGACATTAGAAGAACACCACGAGATCGTCAAAGAAGTCCTTGAGATTCTAAGATAAGAACACCTTTACCTATGGCATGACAAATGCGATTTCGAGGTCAGCGAAACAGAGTTTTTGGATATCATAGTATCCCAAGACCACATTAAGATGGAACCAAAGAAAGTACAAGCTATCAAAGACTGGCCAGTACCTCAGTCGCGAAAACAATTACGTGGCTTTCTAGGTTTCCTAAATTTCTACCAACACTTTGTGAAAAACTTTGCACAAATCGCCCGACCTCTAAACGCCCTCACCTCTGAACTTAAAGAGTTCAAGTGGACACCAGAGTGCCAGAAGGCCATGGACTCCCTTAAAGACACACTGACATCAGCGCCGGCACTAGCCATGCCCACTGATGATGACCCCTTCTGTGTTGAGACCGACGGGTCCGACATTGGAGTGGGTGCCGTGTTGTCGCAGCTCCAAGATGAAAAATGGCATCCCATTGCATTTATCTCTAGATCCCTCAATGACGCTGAGCGAAACTACCACACCGCAGATCTAGAAATGTTGGCAGTGATTTTCACCTTGAAAGAATGGTAACAATATCTCCTTGGAGCTAAGCACATATTCGAAGTACTCGTGGATCACAAAAATCTCGAATACTTCAAGAAACCTGTCGATTTATCCCGCCATCAAGCCCAATGGCAGCAAATCATACAAGAATATGACTTTGTTATTAAACACCGATCGGGCAAGACCAATCCGGCCAACCCTCTGTCCCGGAGGCCAGACTATGAGAAGGGGGTAAACCAAGACAACAAAGACAAGATCCTACTCCCTGACAGGTTTTTCGAAGAACACGAGAAAATTCGCGCCCAAAACTGGTCGACCATTGAGTCACAAATAACACAATACCAGCAGAAGGCCGAGAGATTCACCCACGAGGGACTTGAAAAAGAGGGATCACCCTGGAAAAGGGAAAACGGGTTGATTAAGTGGAAAGAGCTACTTTACGCCCCATACAATAAAGGTCTATGAGAGCAAGTGATCAAAGAAAATCACGATCACCCATTGGCAGGACACCTGGGAGCCAGAAGAACCCAAGACCTCATCATGACAAGGTACTACTGGCCCACTGTACAAAAAGACACCAAAGCCTATATGAAAGGCTGTGATCGCTGTCAAAAGACCAAAACAAGAACTGTAGCTAGTCATACCCCGTTAACCCCCAACAAGGTCCCTACTGCACCTTGGGAAGTGATATCGGTGGATATCATAGGCCCTCTTCCCAAATCAAACGGAAAAGACGCCATATTAACCATTGTGGATCGCTTTTCCAAGATGATACACATCTTTCCCATGTCCTCTACCATTACTGCCAAGGGAGTGGCTGTGATCTTCAGAGACCATGTATTTAAGCTACACGGAACTCCTAAGAAAGTAATTTCGGATAGAGGATCACAATTCATCTCAAACTTCATGACAGACTTGTATATGCTCTTGCACATCCAAGGAAACCCGTCCACAGCATACCACCCTCAAACGGACGGACAAACAGAGCAGATCAATTCCGAAGTGGAGCTCTACCTCTGAATATACGTAAACCACCGACAAAACAACTGGGTCGATTGGTTAGTGCTAGCAGAGTTTGTGCATAACCAAAAGACCAGTAGCACTACCAGGACGTCCCCGTTTCTACTCAACTATGGACAACAACCCCTGGTAAACATCGATGGCACCCATAATGTTCGGAGCAAGGGAGCGAAAGAGTTCGCCGAACAGATGAAAGAATCCCAATGACAGGTGAAAGAATCTCTGGAAAAGGTGGCGGAAGAAATGAAAAAGTATTACGACCACATGTCGCAAACCAGAATAGAATATAAGAAGGGAGATAAGGTTCTACTAGAAGGAAAAAACATCAAATTGGAAAGACCGACTAGGAAGCTTGAAGACAAACACTATGGCCCCTTTGAAGTAATAGAAAAGGTCAGCCCCGCAGCTTATAAGCTCAAGCTACCACCCACCTGGTGTGGCATCCATCCGGTGTTCCACGAATCCTACCTATGGCTGTACAACGAACCCATATACCCCTCTTAGCAAAAACCGACTCCCCCACCACCTGTCGTCGTCGAACAACAACCGGAATATGAAGTAGAGTTCATTGTCAACTCACGAGCACGAAAAGGCAAGGTCGAATACCTTGTCCACTGGAAAGGATATCCCCATGAAGACCGGACTTGGGAACCGAAGGAGAATTTAACCAACACCAAAAAGGCCCTCCAGGACTTCTGGAAAAAGAATTCCTCCTCCATATGAACCCAAACAACCAAGTCCTGCGATTGTCCCTCATGTTCAAAAGGAACTCCTCTCTTCAAAAATCCCACATTTAAATCCTTCGCCACATCTCTCACCCGACTTCCCTCTCACCTTTTCAATATCCCCACTGTTTCGGAGCAACAGCCCTAAGAAGGGGGTAATGTCAGAACCATTATTTTTACTTCACTTTTCCTTACACCTTTCCTTATCTAATCTTATCTTATCACACAGCCACTATCTTATCTCACCCTTTACCATAGAATGTTCCACCATATTCCACGCCTACCCTAAGGTGGTCTGTGTGCATAGGACTCTAGTATATAAAGTAGTCAGTAGCGAGATTGTACTTTTCTCACGTTTGGAATTCAGTTCCTTGGGCCTGCACAATTTGTATTGAGGCCGCCTGACATCTGGCCACATCTGGAGATCCTTGCAATGGAAGTGGAACCATTTGGTCATCTTGGACCACGTCTAGGAAACCTTGTTCCTGAGCTTTCACAACTGCCTCATCTGTGGTGGAACTTGGAATGTTAGGGTCTCTTTTGAGGATTTTCTTCGGTTGTTTCTCAACAACCTTGGTTTCGCTTTTTGTTTTTGTAGAGCGATCAACTACTGTCTTTCCAGAAGTGAACTTGACTCTTGAAGTTCCTTTTGGGGCATCGCTGGATTTTGTCACAACGGTCTTTTTTGTATTTTTACCCTTCTTCTTGATGGATTTGAAGAAGATTTCAAGGGATACGACCTGACTGGAGGGAAGCTCCACTCGCAGGCCCTTAATGTCATCATCAACCTTTTCTACTTTTAGTGCATTATATCTATTGGCACTTGTATTACTACTCAGTACACTAGGCTTTATAGTAATTTTCTTTGTAGGCTTCTTAGTATGGTCCCTACATGGCCATTTTCCACCACACTTTGCACACTCAACTCGAATATCCTTGGCTTTGAGTGAGGCAAAGGAGTCAGTTTTGTCCTTTTTGACCTCTGGAGTCTTGGGCGCCTTACGCTCTGCAGCAGGCTGCATCTTCTCCTTTGGTCTTGGGGACTGTTTGGGAGCTGCCCAGTCCTGGGCAGTGGTGATAGACACAGGCATGTCCAAGGCTCTTGTGATGTATGAGGAAACATCACTCTCATTGTCAGAATCCTCATCTTGGTGCAGCTGACTGCTGCATTTCACGCCCATCATCTTGGCAATCTGTGCATTATTGGTACTTGAGGTGAAAAGCATGGCCATCTCGCTCGAAGAGAGCATAGTGGTTGCTGCATAGATTCCGGCCTCAGATACCAGGGTTTTGGGGATAGAGTGCATACTGGTGCCATAGTGAAGGTATTTGAGGCAAGGGGAATATCCTCATTCTCGTCATCATCCCATAAATCATGGGGAATTGGTATGCAGGCTTCTTTGTGTGCATGCCTGCGGGTGCACTGAGAGTCTTGATTTTGATATCGCAGTACCACTGCATCAAGGGAGGACTCTTCCAAAGTGGAAGAGGAACCAGTATTGCTTTTCTGGTTAGAAGGAATGAGGATTACGGCCATGTTGTTTTAGCCATTGGCTATACTGCTGAGTCAGGGCTGTAGAAGGGGATCGCTATATCCAAGTATCAAAGGTCCTCACAAATGTGACTTCCAATGACTCAAGATTGAAAGCAGGAGTGTGGTAAAGGAAAACTCGAAC
>JBBPQW010000737.1:0-13645 GCA_038092695.1 Boletus rubropictus | reverse complement strand
ATGGTGTTGCATAGCTATTGAGCTTCTTTTTAAGAATTTGCCAGAAATATTCAATAGGATTAAGGTCTGGATATTGTGCTGGCCAATCAAGAACCTTGATACCTTGAGATTTCAGCCACTTCTGGGCCCTTTTAAAGGTATGCTTGGGGTCATTATCTTGTTGAAAGATAATGCTCTCTTTAGAAATCCCAGAATTTTCCATAGTAGGAAGCAGATTATTCTCCAAAATGGAGACATACTGCTCAGCATTCATCCTCCCTTCCACCTCTGCAAGGATCCCCACTTCATTCTAGCCCATGCATCCCCAAACCATCAAGGAACCTCCTCCAAACTTTATTGTCCCCCTATACCTTCTTGTCTTGCAAAGGTTTTCCTGCCACTTTTTATATATACTTCCTTCCATCTGACCCAATTCTGTTTATCTTGGTCTCATCTGACCACATTACCCTAGTCCAGTCCTCCATAGTCCAGTGTTGGTGCTTGAGAGCAAAGTCCAGCCTATGTTTCCTATGCTTCATAGACAAAAGTGGCCTTTTCTTCTTGACTACAGCCTTTAGAGATGCAGACTTTAGCATATTGTGAATTGTTTGGGAAAATACAGGAGAGGAGAGGGTAGAACTAATGAAATGGGCTGCCTGGACAGCATTTTCAACCTTGCCAGAGGTAATACTAGAGATAATTCTTTTTTTGTCAAAAGGAGAAAGCTTGGAAGGAGGGCCTAATTTGATGTTTTCCCTGCCTGGATGAATCTATTTGATAACCCTGGCTACAGTGGACTTCCCCAGACCAGTTTGGGAGGATATATTTCTAGCAGAAAGACCAAATTCAGAGAAAAAGAGAATATAAGCTCTAATAGAGGCAAAAGTAGGCTTTATGGTGAAGTAGGGTTAGCTGGGTGGTATTTCTGCTCTTTATAGTGCCCATGGTTATGTAAGCTACATAATGAGACAGGGTTGAAGCATAGCATCCATCAGAATATTATGTTATATACCAAAAGATGACTAATAACATTATGCTCAAATAAGTGTCCCAATGCCATGTCATTTTGAAATTGTTATATCTCAGTGCCATGACAACCAAATTACATGACTAAGGGCTTATTTTCAGGGTAGGAGTTAGGGCTATTGATGACCCTGCAAGGGTCAGAGCTAATATATTTTGGTTTTTTTGCAAATGTCAAGTCTTTCCAAAATGGCCCAACATTGGGACACTTATTTGAGCCACTGTATATGACTGCAAGCAGTTCCCTGTCAAATATGTCATAATTTCATTCAGTGGAAGTAAAGGTCTGGAAGATGTAGGTGCATAGATGCCATTCTCTGTTGGTGTCAGTCTGTAATAAAATCCCTCCAGTGGCATATTTGAAGGCATCAGTCACAATCACAAAGGGTCATTTGAGGTCTGGCATTGCTAGAACTGGTTCTTCTATGAAAATTGTCTTGAGCCATTTGAAGGCATTATTGTGTTATGTCATCCATTACCATGGGTGGTTCTTCTTTGTCAGGTCAAGGAGGGGTCTGGCAATATTGGAATAATGGAGTACAAATTGTCTATAAAAGTTAGTGAATCCAAAAAATGATTGGACATCCTTGACTTTCATCAGCGTCAGCCAGTTTTCAATCCCTTTTACCTTGACAGGATTCATGGTGATGTGTCCTTGCTTTATGATCATCCTGAGGTATTTAACTTCAGAGCAATTGAAATGGCATTTCTCAAGCTTGAAACAGAGGTTGAGTTCTTTCATGCATGCTAAGATGCATTGGGTTCATTCTTCGTATGTCTTTGTATCTCCTGAGAAGATTAGTAGGTCATCCATGTATATCACCAGCCATCCCTCTGCTATCATGTCCCTGAAGGAATCATTCATGAACCTCTGAAATATAGGGGGTGAGTTTGAAAGTCCAAAAAACATAACCATTGATTTGTAAAGCCCTTTTTGTGTGATAAAAGTGGCTTTCCATTGGTCTCCATCTTTGATCCTTGTGTTATTGTAGCCCCATCATACATCAAACTTCATGTAGATGTTCACATCCTTCAGCTTGTCAATGAGGTCAGAAATAAGCAGGAGGAGGTAGGCATTTTTGATGGTATATTCATTGATGTATCTATAGTCTTGGCAGGGTCATAAACTGCCATCTTTCTTTTTGACAAAAAAGAATGGTGAGACCTGAGGGGATTTTGAAGGCCACATCTTTCCAGTTCAGAGGTTTTCTTCAATGAAGGCTTTTGTAGCCTGTCATTCATTAGGGAATAGTGGATAAACTTTTGCTACTTTTGGGACAAAAGAGTTGTCCAGGTTTATTGGGTGATTATAAGATTGTGAAGGAGGAATATGGTCTATGGCCTCCTTTTCAAAGATTGATCTAAATTCTTCATATTCAGCTGGAAGTATTGGTTTTGGTTTCTTCTTCTCTGCTTCTTCGGCAAGCTTCATGGCTGTTGTGTATGTGCAGAGCCACTGCATTTGTCAGGGTTGTGGGAGTTGCTGGACTTTCCATGATACCTTTCATTCCCAATCTGTGTGCTTCCTTATCTTTTTGATTATTCATTCCAGGGTTGTGATGCTGCAAAAGCTAAGGACCTTTGTGGTTGGCAAATCAGAAGATCCAAAGCCTTGGTTGCCTCTTTCAGTGTCATCGAGGTTGTCAACTTCATCAGGTGAGGAGGTATTAATCTTTTCAAGCATGAGTTGAGCTACTTGATCTCTAGTGTTAATCTCCAGGTCATTCTTTGAATGGTTAAACAAAAGGACTTTCAAGGGTCCTCTATAGTCAGGATCAATCACACTGGTGCCAGTTTGTATTCCATGCTTTGTGGCAAGCCCACTTCATGGGGCAATTTGGCCATAGGTTTCTTTGGGAATACATATAGCAATTTTCATATCTATTAGGCCTTTATTGAAGGCTGGGATCATTGTCAGTTCAGCAGTGTACAAGTTGTGTCTGGCTGCATGCTTTGATCCTTTTGTGGGGATTGTAGCATTTGTTGATAGCTTTTTGATTTTAAACTCAAAAGCTTTAACTGAGCAGATGTATCGTCAAGGCTTCTGCTGGAGAACAAAGTCATTTGGTAGAATTTGGGGAAAAGATCATGAAAATCATGGATATCAAGGGTCCCCTTTATCTAGTCAATTATCAGGTTGACTAATCAAAGCCAAGGCATTCCCAATATCATCATCTGTCATTCACAACTCATCACATAGAACTTGGCTTTTGTGATGATTGAATCTGTTTAGAAGTAGAGTGTTGTCTGATACTGAATATCTCCATGTCTGTTCTTGGAGGTGTCAATGTTCTGTACTTTCAGTGGATGAGACAATTTCTCAATCAGGAGCCAGTGTCATTTTGTGAAGCTCCAATCTAGGCAGGAGATCTTTGCTCTGCAGTCAATGAGGGCTTTAGTTTCAATATCTTTTTTGCTCTTTCCTGTAGCCATGAACTGGATAAGAACTCATAGTCCATGTTTATTTCAATCAGATATTAATACAGGGGAGCAAGAAAGTCAGGGAGGTACTTGTGTTGATGAAGTCCTCCCATTTAAAAACCCTTGTTCTTCTTCATGGAGATGCAGGCCATTTGTACAGCCTCTTCATCATCACTTTCTTTGGCATCCACTCCATCTTCAGAGTCCAAGGACTCTTCTTTCTTCTCAGCTCACCTCATAGCTTTTACTAAATCCTTCTTCTTCTTCTAAGTCAAAGGATGAGTCTTGTTTGTCTTCTTATCAGGGCAATCCCTTTGTAGGTGCCTGTGTTTATGGCAGAGGAAACACTTGCCATTTTGGATATGTTCATCTCACTCTTTTCACAAGAGTTCAATGCAGTCAATATCCATTGCATTGGGGTTGCAGTTACATTAGGGCATATATGTTGGTGTCAGTCAACCCTTGGGGTTGGTCAAGTTTCATGCCATAAAGGCAGTTAATCATTCATAGGCTGCCTGGAAATACAGGGCCTTTTTGAACCACTCATTAATATAAGTGGGAGGGGTGTCCATCCCAAGGATTCTGCAGGTAAGTGCAGGTTTCAGTCCTCAAGAAAAAAATTCAATCAATACAGTGTCTTGGGTAATCTTACTCCTTGCCACATATGTCCTGAAGTTAGCGATGTATTTATTGAGGGACATTGACTTCTTATCATTCATTGTGAGCTTTGCCATCTTAGCTATAGCTTCCACTTGGGTGTCAGCATATTCAAAGGAAGCTTTGAACTCTTCCTTGAACTGATGGAATGTTCCAAAGGACAGGGTTGCTTTTGTTAGGCATTTGGCTCGGTATCAGGTGGCTCACTGAAAAGCAACATCTTTCTTCATGTAAGAGAGTGTGTAAGCAACCCTCTTGTTATCATCATTATAAAGCTCCTTATTGATCAAGAGGTAAGCTTTAATAAAAAGGATGAAGGACTCAGCCTTTTTATATGATCCATCATAGGCCTCAAGTGCTCCAATCTTAAGTTTGGTGGGTTTTATCATTGTTGATATCTTGGTTAGGATTCTAACCATAAGAGATCTTTGTTCTGTGGGTCCTTCAGTTTGGCTGACACTTAGGGTTTTTCCTCCAAGCTTTATGTCAGTTGATTAGGGTTCTTCCTCCAATCTTCATCCATGTTCTGATTCGAAGTCCAAGATATCGGAAATAAAAGGGTCAGGATGTCAGAGTTCAAGCAATGATATATGGAGGGGTTTTATGCCTTTGGTAGGCATGGACTCAGGGTTCTTTGAGGATGAAATCTTTTAATGGGTGATCTGGTCAGCAATAATGGCTGCTAGAAAAGAAAAGACTAGATCTTTTGTTACACTTGGACCAGGTAGGAACAAATGTAGACTTGATGAGCTAATCCTCTTGTATCATTCTAAGTGCAATGTTGCAGCTTAACCCCCAACTGCAATGGAGGATTTGGGTTCAGGGACTAAGTCGAGAGATCTGGGGATCAGTCACAAGGATTTAGCAGTATATCCAAGTAGATCTAGTCTAAGGAGTACTATGTACATGGCAAGGTTTATATACCTGTATAAACCAAGCACAGACCAAGTATGAGAAAGAAAACAGAAGAATAGTACAATTTGAGGGAGAATGGCCATTGGCCAAAGATAAATGATAGAAGAGAAAATGGCCATTGGCTGAAGATAGTCATATAAGATAAGAGATAAAAGATAAGAGATAAGAGGAAGCTCATAACTGAAGAGTCAGCCAAGCAAAAAGTCCAAAAGGATGGCACATGCCTGTGGGAATGGCTAAGTGGTTATACAGTTTGTTTATAGTGAGAAATAAAGGAAGAAGGAAGAAGAAAAGAGTAAACCATAATATTTATGGCATTGCTGTTTCAAATTGGCCATATCTCCATGTCCTGTGAACCAAATCACATGACCTCAGGGGAAATTATGTAGCAAGGGGTAGGTACTATTTATGGCTCCATCAAAGCTAAGTGGAATTTCCACATTGTCTGGCAGTACACCTCATACATCACAATCAGAGCAAATATGGAAAGGATTTTTGAAGTCACTATAGTTGCCATCAAAGGCTTCAGGGGCTCCAATCTTGAGCTCTGTAGGCTTTGTTGTCATCAACATAGTGGTTAAAGGGGTTATCTTAGGAGAAAAGAGATAGCTCAGATCTTCTTGTAATCTTTAAAAGATAGATGGATCTTTTTTGATTCATTCTTCTGAGCCATGGAGGTTCCTCCAGTTTCTTCTTCAGCTTCCATGGTTTTTCCTCTGGGTTCATTCATTTATGCCCTTGTTCAAAATCAGTGTTAGAAAAGTATGGTGATAGGAATCATCTCATGAAAAGAAAAGTAATGGAGCTCTTGCCTTTGAAGGGTGAAGAGGTCTCTGGTTTCTTGGGCATCAAAATGGTGATAGAAGCTTGTTAGCAAACAATGGCTGCTAGAGATAAGAGACTAGATCTTTTGTTATGCTTGGACTAGGTAGGCACTGTACAAGCATGAACTTGGATAAGTCCTCATTGGTTCTTCTGTATTATTCTAAGCACAAAGATGCAGCTTAATCTTGAAGAGGATTTTTTGAGAGCTATTTAAGTAACTTAAGGGTCAGATGAGGAGTTCACAGGGAAACACCAAGTAGATCTAGTCTATCATTTACAATACAGTGGGCAACAAAACTGTTCCAATAACTAACCTTAATGCAGTGCACAAAGCACATTGCAAACACATATGGGAATCTCACTTAGCATTGGTGGGAACAAACAAAGTACATACTCTTGGCTACAACATTGGTCCCTGAGTCATGTGATTTCATTCAGGTCCAGTGGAGATATATCCATTTTAAGTCACTTATGTCATTAGAACAGTTTTGTTGCTATTATATTGAAATATAAAATTCATATGTTGCAATGAGATATTATGTCAGCATTAAGTCATGTGATGTATAAACACTCCAACATGATGTAAACACAGCCAAACACCATCGCTTTTACCACTTTTTTCACCATGAAATCCCTTTCCACTGATCAACTCAACCAAGTTATTACTTTCTTGAAATTGGGTCAAAAAACTCATCAGATCTCTGCTTCTACTGGATTCAATAACTTCATCATCAGTCATATTCACACTGAACATTGTTTCAATCTTCCCAAAGCCACTGGTGGTCATCCTTCCATTATTTTCCCCACTGATATGCAATATGCCATTCAACTTCTTGATACTAGAAAGGCTGAAAATGCTGTCCAGATTACCAAAACTCTTTAGGATGTCAAGAACCATTCCATCTCTCCCCAGACCATCCACTGTCACTTGAAAAAAGCTGGTATGAAGGCTGTGGTCAAGCAGAAATGCCCACTTTTTTCCAAGCATCATAGGAGAGAAAGGTTGGATTTTGCTTTGAGCCATCAGAACTGGACTGTGAATGATTGGAAGCATGTTATATGGTCAGATGAGATCAAAATCAATCACATTGGATCAGATGGTAGGAAGTGGGCTTGGAAAAAGGCAGGAGAGGGCCTCAGTAATAGACTTGTGGAGGGTACAGTCAAGTTTGGAGGAGGATCAGTGATGCTATGGGGCTGTATGACTTGGGATGGAGTTGGAATGGCTTGCAAGATTGATGGTAAGATGGATGCTAATCTCTGTGTGCAGATTTTAGAAGATAAACTTCAACAAACCCTGGTGGATTATGGATTTACTCCAGAGAACATTATTTTTCAGCAGGATAATGATTCCAAACATACCAGTAGAAGGGCCAAGAAGTGGTTGAGGGAGCATGGATTTGAGGTCATGGTATGGCCTGCTTAGTCTCCAGACCTTAATCCCATAGAACATCTATGGTTTCTCCTCAAAAGGAGGCTAGCAGCATATTTTGAGCCATCCAAGGGGATATTGGAACTTTGGGAGAGGATCCAAGAAGAGTGGTACAAGATTGAGGTTGGGAAATGTCAAAGGTTGATTGAGAGCATGCCTAGAAGGGTTCAGGAGGTCATCAAGGCCAAAGGAGGATACACTTCATACTAATTTGCAATATCCTAATATCAGCAACAAAACTGTTCCAATGACATGAGTGACTTAAAATGGATATATCTCTGCTGGACCTGAACAAAATCACATGACTCAGGACCAAAGTTGTAGCCAAGAGTATGTACTTTGTTTGTTCCCACCAATGCTAAGTGAGATTCCCACATGTGTTTGCAGTGCACTTTGCATACTGCATTAGGGTTAGTTATTGGAACAGTTTTGTTGCCCACTGTACATGTGCAAGGTTTATAAACAAGGGAAACTAAGCACAAACCAAGACTGAGCAAGAAAATATAAAAGTGATATGACTCAAGGGAGAAAAGCCATTGGCTGAATAAAGTCATACTATGGAATATAGTTGAATCCGAAGAAATAATTGTGATTGTGTGAAAGATGAAACAATAAGTGTAATACAAGTGCAAGATAGGTTGCTAAATAAAGAAAAAAAATTATAACAAATTTTGCATTTTGGACTTGTAAATTTTTATTGTGAAAAAATCATGGGAAAAGTGATCACATTTTTAAGTCTTTATTTTTTAAACTTATTCAAAAATCTTTTTATGATTATCCACTTACAATATTATTTTTCTTTTTTTTTCTTTTTTTGATTATGAACAGATATACTAATAGTAAGTTATTATTGTTGGTATTTTAATAGTCTTGCTAACAATTAGTTTAATCTAGAACATTGTTAGTTATTGTATTTCAATAACTTATGTCTATATAATTATATTTGGTTTTGATTTATAATGTATTTGTGCCATAATGTGATTATATATTATATCATTCTAGATTGGAATAGCCTGGGATGACTGGGGATAGCTGGGATAGCTTGAGACAGTTAAAAATAACTAGGACAGTTTGGACAGAGCTAGCCAGTTAGGTACCTTGTTAGGAGAGCTGGAGAATCTGTCAAGCTGTGCAAGTCTGTCCTACTGAAATGTGCATTGCATCTTTGTTTTCTGACACGATGACCTTGGGAAAGTTTGCTACATAATCAGTCTGTCGCCAGTTGAAGATTATGCCTTGACAATGAATGCATGGATCACAGCTCTCGCAGCCATCGGTCAAGGCAGAAGGAAGCCTATCTTCCTTGGCATCTTATTCCCAATTGCCCTCCAATCCCTCGCGATCTACTCTATCTACAGGGCTCTCAGATGGCGACGATCTAGACAACATGGCGCGAACCAAGATGCATTGAGCAGTCCTGACGCTGAACTAGCGCAACAGAAGGACCACAGAAATCGGGAACCAGGAGGTATGTTATTCGTTGAAGATGCATGATAACCTATTCTAAGCGCCCAAGTTTGGACACCTTTGACTTTTGAGTACCCAGAGATAACACCTTGTCCATACCCAATAAAAGACGTAAAGCCCGTGCCATATCGTCCCTTCAGATGGGGCGAGTACCAGTAAGTCGACTCCATGTACAGTTTTCTTGCATGTTATCATATCCACGACAATGATTCATACGAAGAGGCCGTGTACCATTTCGTGTCGAATGTCCACGTCGCTCACGCTCAATCCGTTTATCCAGTGTAACGATGGGTATTCGTACCATGCCTTGGACTGAGTGGATGGAACTTGACGAGTCTTTCTCGATACATCAACAAATTCGGAAATTCCGAGTACACCACTGCGGGAAAACGGTCCTGCGCGTCCTTCCGGCTCGTGAAGATGAAGCTGTAAAAGTCGCGGGTGCAGCTGAAGCAGGTTTGTGGTTTCGGGAAGAGCTTGCCTGCACTGTAGTCGCTAAATTTGAGTTGCAGTGAAGGAATTGCTGTACGAACTCGCAGAGTATTTGCCCCAACGGTACCCATCCTCATTCCATATCTCACGCTTACCACCGTCGGCTTCTACACCGACTATCGGAGGGATACCCCTATCATGGCATGGCAAAATGCCAGTGAAGACCATCGAGGTCAGTGAGACTGGAGAAAAGTACGATCTTGGAGCCCTCGAATCAATGGACGATGTGGAAATGGGAGAAGAGGCGTTCAGAATAATAAATGGTCTGTAAGTGGTGAAACACTGTCGTTGTTATTGACCGTTCACGCCGCTGGCTATTTGGAAAAGGATACAAGATGATATCGCAATAATGATAGAAGGTAATAGGACCAGCAGATCATAACAGTCTGTGCTGCTCACGGTATCGGATAAGGAACGGACGGGATCTATTACTTCCAGGGAGGACTTATATGTGTACCAGGTAAGTGCTACGCTAGTACTCTCACTTCTTCCGAACGATGGCTGTTTTTTTCACCTCTGTTAGGATTTTGGCGTATGAGGGACAAAATTGGAATGCCTTTAGACGAAATACACCTCTCTGGTGAGGTACCCCAGTGTGAGTGCGCTCTTTACCGAAGATGCTGTAAACCTCTTCAACGGGCAGCTCATAGTCAAGGAGAAGCTACAACTCAGCATGAACCGTTTCTTCCGACGCCTGCCTCTTGACAAGCCGGTGATCAGGAGCAATTACTCCATACAAATTGTCCCAGCAAGAGTGCCAGAGGTAGGGTTGGGTACAAGTGAAACTCTATCCAATATCGACCCCGAGGAGCTCAGTTGGTCTGAAACTCATAATGGTCCAGAAGATGACTTTGCTCATGGGCGAGGCCATGGCACAAGGGACGTTCCATTTCTTTCTCCCTCGACTCTCCGCCTCAGGAGCGAAAGACAGACGCTGCGTCGACTGTCACGCACAGGTGCCATTGTGTTTGGAATACGTACGTATCAGTACAAGGTAGAGGAGCTCGCACGGGAGCAGGGTGTCGCGGCGCGCCTGGCAAGTGCAGTAAGGAGTTGGCCCGAGGACGTTGCGACATACAAGGGACGTAAGCGGTATCGGGACGTTCTTCTCGAGTTTCTGGATGAATGCGCAGGAAAGGATGGTGACAGTGGGGCAACAGAGAAAATGCCTCTGTTATAGGCGCGGTGCAATATTGAGGGCACAATCACGGAGGCTGTCCGTTGATCTGCGCCGTGCTGGGTCCCTACCCAAGCGTATTTTGTAGCATCCATTCAACAATGGCAGCTTTGTGGAACAAAGCTCATTCCTCTGGTGTGGGCATCCACCCTGAGTAGGACGTATTGTATTTCCAGGAGACAACCAGATTTTATTGTTTCAATCAAATCGAGACTTGCAAGACAAAGAGAACCACAAGCTGTATCTTGTCCACGACGTCCATCTGTTACAGTGTATAAGAGGGTCAGTTTGCCTTGATACTCTGCATTCTAAACCCACTCGAGCTGGCATCCATGTCTGCAATAACGTACGGTGATCCAGGTTCGACTGCCAACAAACGATGTCATGGCCCTCCAGCCAAATTGGAGTTGCACTCTGTCGACCTCGCCACCTGGGATGATGGTAGTTGGGGAGACCCGCTCTTCTCAGAAACCCACCCAGACGAACTGGACGAGCCGTGGCCCTATCGTTTCAAGGTAAGCGCCATACCTAGTGTGCTTGAATGCGTCGTGATCTTTCTCTAGAGCGGGGAAAGTGTGTGGGTTTGTGCGAGCGACGGCGCCTGGCACAGCGGCAAAGTCGTCAGCCTGGCAAAGAAGGGAAGGACGAGATGTGTAAGCAATTCCCACGCTCAGGTTTGTTATCTTTGTTTGATGACGTAATCACAGGATGAAGGTCTGTTTTGGTGTGTGGAGTTTTGCGTGGCAACGAGGAGAGTGCGGAAGTGGCTTGCACCACTGAATGGAGACATCAAACCAGATATTGCACATACGCACCAGTTATTATCGGATGCTGGCTGGCTAGAATCCGATAGTGATCAATGAGTATTAGAGTAAATATTGTACAGTGGCTGTGCACTTGCAAAGATTCGTCGGCGGTGGCCCTTCCTCATTCTTTGTATGCATCTTTCACCCGACCTTCCTTCAGAATGACAAAAACATACTTGATGAATAGCTTGGTTGAAAAGGTATTGATCATCTTTGTCGCATACGCACGAACAGCTCACCTTTGTGAGGATTCCTAGATGCAGTCCACCGACCAGGACTTCAGGTTAGCGATCTCCCCCTAGACGCGTCAGGGCTCTTGGTCCTAAAGTTTGAATCGTACCCCAGGTTCATGGGTCTGAACGATTTAATGCTGGAGATCAAGCAGGATCCAAACAGCTTCTTTGGCGATGAGACCACCGAGAACAAAATTCTCCGCCAAGTACTCAAGCTCGTCGAGGATACAATCTCCGAGGTCAAGAACCAGGCGGTCAAATGGTGTGTTTGATATCCGCGCTCAGCGTTGACTTCATCACATTAAGGATCGCGTCCCACCGTACTCAAGTCTCGGACAACTTATCAAGATTATCAGAGAGAGCCAAATGGAACTCGTCGTGGACAGTCTCATCAGTTATTCGGTGGGAAAGGATGAGGAGCTCCGAGATATATCTGGGCTTGGTTAGCACTTACGCGCTACGTGAGGTGATCGATTTTGACGCCACTCCATAGCCCTGAAGACGATTACATCAGAACTACCTCCAGATGGCAAGATTGCTGGCAGGGCGTGTGCAAAGCTCACACCAAAGCTACTAGGTCAAGTATATAATGTAAGATGAACTCACGTGAAACATTTTTCTTTGACAAACGTCCGTTCTAGCCTGACACCCCGCCAGAGACACTACTAGAAACCTTATCAACACTTTCCATCCTTATCACCCGCTTTCCAGCTCACTTCGCTGATCCATCCCTCAGTCCACAGCCACTAACCGCCATCGTTCCCCTCCTGACACATTCACGCCCTGCCGTCAGAAAACGTGCTATTTCCACACTCTCTCAATTTGTCCCTGTCGCTCCGCCAGAGTTATTCTCGACTTTACTTCAGAACAACATTTTACCTTTCCTCGTAGCGGATTCCAACATAGAACAGCAAAGGACCACAGTGAACCTCGTCGCTGCAATCTTGAGGCAGTCGTCGCAACAGTTGACGTCATCGTTGGGAGACATCGTACCTGGCCTGTTACAAGCCGTGAAACGTAATGACGACGAGCTGAGAGAGGGATGTCTGCAGGTAGCGTATATGCGTCTAGAGATCGTTGGATTTCGCTCACCTGTTATAGGCTTTGGAGACATTACTACTCAGATCCCCGGGAGAAGCCACGTCATTCGTAGATTCCATGGTACAAGTAGGGATCCAGTACATCAAGTACGATCCTGTAAGTTGGTTTGCGTTCATACTGCTAAAGAGTTCCTGATTTTCACGTAGAATTATGCTGGCGAAGACGGTGGTGAAGATGAAGAAATGACGGATGCCGACGATGAAGATGACGACGGAGAACTTGATCAGTTCGTTAATGCGCCGCGGTGCATGTCTGGTATACTAATTGTCTCCAGGTACTCTGATGACGAAGATACCTCGTACAAGATTCGTCGTTCTGCAACAAAATTACTATCAGCTGTGATTGTTACTCGTCCGGAGTTGCTGGTCTCGCTGTACAAAATTGTTTCTCCCGTTCTTATATCGCGATTCAGCGACAGAGAAGAGACGGTCCGCCTCGAGGTATGGGCCGCCTATGTCACTCTACTCAATCAAACGAGTATGTACGGTGGCCTGCCGCAATGTTTAGAAGGAGACTCTACTGTGCGCGGAAAAAGGAAGCGTGATAGCGAAGAGCGGATGGACGTCGAGGAGACCCCTTACACGCTTCTAAGATCACAGGTCCCTGCCTTGTCGAAGGCGCTACTCGGTCAGTTAAAACCCCCCAAGACAGCACCGGGAACCGTACAGGCAGGGTTTCAGTTGCTCCACACTCTCCTTGGTGTGTTGCCAGGGTCACTGTCTACTCAGACTGGACCGATCGTGACGACGTCAAAAAGTATCCTTTCCCAGTCACCAACTACGACAACATCAACTTTGCATCTGACATGTCTCTCATTCCTTGCACTTTTCCTCTCGACACATGCACCTGCAGTATTTAGCCCGTCACTACCTTCCCTTTCGTCCGTCCTTCTCAAGTCTCTTCGAGAGCGCCACCCTCGAGTTGCGTCTGAGGCATTCCGTGTCTTCTCTGCGTTACTGAATGCTACACGGCCGGTGAAAAACAATGACTGGCCGGAGCGGGTCTATGATGAAGCCCTGCAACGACTCAGCACGCCTGATACAGATGCAGAGGTGCGCAGCTGTGCAGAGGAATGCATGGCCGACCTGTGGATATGTGCCACAGATATGACGAAGCT
>JBBPQW010000736.1:0-13648 GCA_038092695.1 Boletus rubropictus | reverse complement strand
GACTGGCTTTGCTCAGTTGCCTTCTTGCCTAAGCATGACATCTGAGTGCGACGTTGATGCATCGAGTTTCTTTTCCTTCGTTCTGACGCCAGGCTCCTCCTTGCATCCTCTGTCTTTACTGGCGGTCGACTGTGCTTTTACTGTTCTCTTTTTGGTCTTCGCCTGGTCAGCATACCTTACGAATGGCAATGTCCACTTCTTTATCCTCATGGCAATCGAGATTGCTCTATGGGCAAGCATCAAATGGTATGTATGTGATTCCTCCTTGTGGCACTGGTGTTTAGGATACTGCAGGTTCGTGCAGGAACTAAGGAGACAGCCTGTCTCGAGGTCTCAGAAGGACCAATGACAACCAGATCCAAGACGTATGGCCAATGTTTTTCATATAGAACACAAGTTATTCACCGGCGTGCTTTGTCGTTGTCTTCGTACCAGCGTTTTGTCCGTCTGACGCTTTCCTGTGCCAATAAGAATACTGCGAACACATCAGCGCCATGTAATATGGATCGAAGAGTTCGGCTTCACGTTCTCTTTCTGTCCCGTCCAGGCCTTCCCTAAATGATTGCGTCGCGTCGTTGCTAGCCCCTCCACTTCCCGCGGGTCCCAGAGCTGCAAAGTGCTGCGCCTGGTCGATTACTTCTGTGAGACGCCCGCGGAACGTCTGTTGGAGGCCACCGTCCGAGCCAAGACATACTCCCACGCAATGGCTACGCACCTGCGTCAGGACTGCCCCCATTTCAAGGCTCTGTTCTTCTGATAATCTAAAGATTGGATTAGTATGACTGTCCGACATTCACTGCAGTTGCCCACATCTCCATGATCATTTTCCCAAAGCCATACCATAACCCACCCGCTCCGACGAGCGAGGAGAGCTTGACACTCCGAGGTTCTGCTCTGAGCGCATTCCTGACCCTTGTACCAAAAGCTGTCGGTGTGGTCATATCAGCCCAGTCGCTGTCAGGGCCATGGAGTGAATGAATGGCTAGACGACGTAGGTAGAACCCTACGAATAGAGAACGATGTAGGCCAACCACATCGGGAGTGGGGCTTTTGTCAAAGCCTTGATCTGTTGGAGCCCCTCGCTGAGCGTGATAGTATCTGGGCGACTGATGAAGCATACATCCTTATCGGAACCTCCACAGAGATGTCCCATCTGAGGTACATCTATCTTGAAGGTGCATTGTATTTTCTACAAGATCATATATATCAGCAGCCGACCTGGTCAATGGAGTACCTACGTGGTTTTCTGCGAGAATCGCGTCGATTGAGAAATAATCGTGATCCATGGCAAAGGCGAGTGGACTTCACGCGTCGGTGGCGTGAAACCTTGCGCTCTACAGTAAACGACATGAACGCGATCAAACACTTTGTACTGCGCGCACGATGGCCAGCAAGGGCGGCACCACACCTCGCATTTCGCTTCCAACGGTCATTCTCATTTACACCCCGGGTGCATGCAAGAATAAATCGGCCGTCAGAGCTTGGCTCGAGCCTGGGCAGCTTCGAAGAGGTGGCAAACCTTCCCGCCATTCGAAACTTATTGGGTAGTCCAGAGGCCGTGAAAGCGCTGAATGAGATCCAACAGCTCTTGCAGGAGAAAGGTACACATGCTTGGTGTCGTCCTCCTTTCGGCTGATTGCGGGTAATCATACAGGAGTTGACCCAAGCATGGGGCCGACAACGATGCAATTATTACAGCTCTTGTCCAATGCGGAATTTCGCAAGGCAGGTAAGAAACTCAAGGAGGAACTCGAGAAAGCTGGCGTTGATCTGGCAGACCAAGTAAGCTGAAAGGTTGTGATAGGCAATGTTGTAGGTCTTTACTCTGTGTGCAGGACCTCTTGGATGCGTGGAAGAATCTGCAGAAGAAGGCGGGTGGTAGTTAACTAGCTCTGGCCGAGTGAAGCTACTTGTTGAGAGCTGCCCAGGCTGAATGTCTCGTCGCTTTACGATGGCCCGTTCAGCTCAATTGTGATCCCAATTAATTCGACCACAATTATCTACCTAGCGAGATCAACCAATACCGTGCCATGGACACTGAGCAGTCGTCTTCTCCAACCGAAGCGCCTGAGCGCCCTCTCCCTGCTACTCATTTTTATTCAGTGGAGTATCCAGGTTACGTGCAGCATCCTTCTGTCCCCTTCGCAGTTCGCAACCTAGGCGGTATATCCAAACTTGAGAGTGCGTTTAAGCGCACCGCTGCGAGGAACGAAACTTTGTTGGAGCTCGATCTTCGCTACGGCAATCCTTACGCACACCCAATACCAGGAGATGTGGTAGGAACAAGCAATATTTTGATCAAGGTCACGAAAAGAAAACGTCGGCGGGTGGAAGATGATATCGTTGGAGACTACATGGCAAAACCGCTAGGCGTCATTCTCAAGACCGCTCGATTTCGCAGTGAGTCTGGCTACCGTAATTGTTATGACAGGAATTCACAGCAGGGGTAGCCATGGCAGACTATCAGTTTCAACCTGAGATGTCGGACCCCATCGCGCAGTTGCGGCTGGCAATGGACAGGATGGACGGTGAGCTGGGATGGAATGACCGTAGCAATTGCGTTGATGTCAGACTGTTGGTTGGCAGTCGACGCCATCCGGCAGTACGCCATCCCCGAAGAGAAAGAGGACTATGTCCTCTCTTCTCCAGCAGGCGGCGATCCCAAGATCGATCCCGGCCTCATGAAACATGGCGGACTATCAGTTATACGGAGCAATTTACGGCTCATTCCACCGCCAATATTTAGTCGTCAGGGCATTCCTCAGAACTACAAGTAGGTCGCTTGGCCTTCTCCCTATAGGAATGGGGTTGATGATAGATAGCTTCAAGCCGAACCCTGCTTCAATGGCCACTACTGTCATCAACGAAGAAACTGGCGAGGAACGTAAGCGGCTCATTAACAAGGGTCGTTGGAAGGGTTACGGTCCCGCCACGGTCGCTTTTGGGGATCTCAACGTTGGTAGCTGCTTTGGATCATTCTGTTTCCGTCTTATACCCCATAGATCCCGGAAAACCCTATCCCTGCCGTGCAACAAGCCCAAAATCAAGTCAAACCAGAACTTCTGGAACGTGTCACCCAGGTCACATGAATTCGTCGTAGTCTTTCTGAAAACGTGACTAAGACGTCAATTAGCTGGTGCAAGACCGTCCTATCTGGACACGCGCTGCCCTGTACAATCAGTTCAATCCCGCAGAGGTTAGAGAGATACACAAGTGAGGTATCCTTTACCCCGGTTGTCACGTCGTCTCACGTTTTGCAGTTCCAAAAATTTACTCCCTCTTGTTTGCTATACATTCCAGGATGGGCCCTGGCGGGATACTCTTATCCGCCTCAAATATGACCCAAGGAAGCACCCAGAGGCTCGATTGTAAGGGTTTTTTTTTGGGGGAGTAGCATCGGTGGCCGTCTCACAAATCTGACAGCTATCAGCGCATCTATTTCCGTAACGCAAATCATCCAATGTCAAGAGTCTCCATCATCTCCCGGAGACAGGAGGGGAGGTCAGCGGCCACGTACATCGCCAGGTCTGTCGAGCAAGAGGAGGCCGTGGATGTTGAGCGGCGGTGACTAACATTTTCTTTCTACCTGGTCAACATGTAACGCTGTTTCTCCTTTCCAGCAAGTCACACATCTTCGATGGCGTTGCGCTCACCAAGGAGACGGCAGCTTTTCAGCTCTGTGACATATATGACCCCATGTTGAAAGATATGATTGAAAGTGAGGAAGACTTGCGTGAAACTTGCGATGTAGGAATTTCAATACACAGTGCCAACTTCCCATCTCACCCACTTCAGGAACGAGACGGATGGTATAGCGCGCATGCGCTCGAGAGGATCAAACACATCCTCCGTCATAAGTTCTTTTCATTACTTCAAGGCTATGTCGCCACTCAAGGAGAATGCGAGGCTCTCCTTGAAGAAGGTGTGGCGGGGAAGAAAATGCAAACTACCAGAGTCAAGAAACTCAAATATGGCAAACACAACATGGCCAAGGGAGCGCTTCGACCGGAAGACGCAGCGGTAGGTTCCACAGGTTCTCCCTAACAATCATTTCATTTCATTTCATCTCTAGGCTGCAAGATTGCAAGCCGCTCTTGAACGTCATGCAAGGAACTTACAGGCGAGTCGGAGGGATAAACTAGGGGATCATTCGATTACACCAGAATCCCGACCATGAAGAAACATTGGGATGCAATGTTACTTTTATGACCTGAGTCATACCACATAGTTATGATAGGTGGTACATGTCGACTGTGATCCGTACAGCCGCAACTCTGGTTGGTCATGCGGTGCGACAAGGTCGAACGGAAGCACCGGATTCATGAGGAATCTTCACTTTTCCCTGCACGTGCTTTTCGCTGTCAAGATGTGAGGTAACAGTCGTGATCAGGAAAAAGATCGAGCGTACAGATCCAACGAGCGCATAGCGAGCGTTCTTGCGGAACTACATGGTGGGACGGAGGTCATGATTTCGGTTACCGAGCGGACAAGGTCAGCGCACCTTGGGATCAACCTATCCAAAATAAATTCAGCATGTATGAACACGTAGACAGAAAGTGCCAGTACACACCCCCTTCAACGAGCGTGTCCGCTTGGTCTGTGGCTTTTTGATACCATTGCGGTGGGCCTTGCGGATCTGGTTGTGATTAGTGTGGCTGGCGATGGGCTAAGCTAGACTTCAAGTAATTGGGGATGTGCGCACTTCTTGGACTTGGCCATAATGTCGACTTTGAAGACACCCGGGGTTGCCGTCTAAAGGGGTGAGCTTATGTGGCTGAAGAACTATGCAGTTTGAGCACGGCATTTCCCGGTACGTCCCATCATCGGCCGAGCTGCCAAGTCGGCCGAGACCACATCGATTACATAAAGCAACACTGCTGGACCGAGCAGCGATAAAACGCTCTTTCGCTCGTCCACATCGTTATCGAAAACGATTCCATTGTCATGCCAGCCCCCATCACTAAACCTCGCACTCTGTACGATAAAATCTGGGATGACCATGTCATGTGAGTAACAGCGGCACATATCGATTGACATTGAACTCATTGGCTCAGTGATGATCTGGAAGATGGGTTGGCACTTATCTACATCGATCGGTGTGTGCATCGGCCTCAAAATTAAACCTACTGACGAGCTTGGCTCGCAGTCACATTGTTCATGAAGTCACGAGCCCTCAGGCATTCGAGGGATTGTGCGTTCCCCGTTCGCTCATGTCACTCTATTATCTCATCGCGCGGGTAGGCGGACAGCCGGGCGAAATGTTCGCCGCCCGGATTGCACTTTGGCAACTGTAGATCATAATATTCCGTGAGTGACACCGTACTCTCGCGCTAAAACCAGATCAGAATTCTTGGTCAATAAAAGTACGATCTCCCGCAAAAATTACAAGTCCGTCAATACGTTTATAGCGGAACCTGATGCCCGTGCACAGTGTTTGGCCGTCGAAGAAAACGTAAAAGAGTTCGGACTCACTTATTTTGGTCTGGCGGACCGACGTCAGGGTGTGTAAATACACTCTTCTGCCGCCTTTGTTACTGAACGAACTACAGGGATTGTGCACGTCATCGGACCTGAACAGGGTTTCACGGTATGATACTATCGACACTCATCGTGCAACACTGATTGATTATAGCTTCCGGGCATAACATGCGTCTGTGGTGATTCACACACATCTAGTATGTCCGTAGTATCAGATCTTCGCAGTTACCCATCTTTCCCTTACATAGCCCATGGCGCGTTTGGCTCCCTGGCGTTCGGCATCGGAACATCTGAGGTCGAGCATGTCCTTGCGACTCAAACCCTACTGCAACGAAAGGGGAAGAACATGCGCATCACCGTAGACGGTGAGATTGCTGAAGGCGTGAACCCGAAGGACGTCATTCTACATATCATCGGAATTATCGGAGCAGCTGGAGGCACAGGCCATGTCATCGAATATGCCGGCTCCGTCCTCCGCGGCTTCAGCATGGAGGCTCGTATGAGCGTCTGCAATATGAGTATCGAAGCTGGTGCCCGAGCTGGTATGGTTGCACCAGATGACGTTACATTCGACTACCTCCGCAATCGTCCTCTGGCTCCCAAGGGTGAATCATGGGAACATGCTGTGGCATATTGGCGCACCCTCAAGAGCGATGATGACGCAAAATTCGATGTCGAAGTAAAGATTAATGCAGCCGATATACCACCCACTGTAACGTGGGGCACATCCCCCCAAGATGTTGTTTCCATCACTGGTTCCGTTCCGGATCCTGCAACAATGGCCGACCCCATTAAGCGGGCGTCTGCAGAGCGGGCCTTGACCTACATGGGTCTGAAACCGAATACCCGCATGGAAGACATTGCGCTGGACAAAGTCTTCATTGGCTCCTGCACCAACAGTCGTGTTGAAGATCTTCGTTCTGCTGCGCGAGTCGTCTTGGCCGCCGGCCCCGACGCGAAGGTGTCACCGAACGTTCAAGCTATGGTTGTTCCTGGTTCAGGGTTGGTTAAACAGCATGCAGAGGCCGAGGGGTTAGATATCATCTTCAAGCGGGCTGGGTTTGACTGGCGGGAGGCTGGATGCTCTATGTGCATAGGCATGAACCCAGATCAGCTCGGGCCTGGTGAGCGCTGTGCTAGCACGAGTAATCGCAACTTCGAAGGTCGTCAGGGCGCTGGAGGGCGAACTCATCTTGTCAGTCCTGCCATGGCGGCAGCTGCAGCCATCTCGGGCAAGCTTACTGACGTTCGAAAATCCCTGGGAGCAAGGACCGGGACTGATATTACCGAAACGCCGACGCTAAAGCAATCGAGTCCATACGAGTTCTTGACAGACCCTGTCCTCCCTCCTCCTGAGCCGCAGCCTCTTGCTTACACATCCGGTGCTCCTCCTGTAGGGATCCCCCCGTCTTCAGGCTCTGGGATTCCGAAATTTATCGTCATTAGAGGGGTAGCTGCACCTTTGCACATGGCCAACGTCGACACAGACATGATCATTCCCAAACAATTCCTCAAGACATTGAAACGCACCGGTCTGTCTAATGCGTTGTTCTACGCCATTCGCTTCGATCCTAACACAAAGGAGAAGACGGACTTTGTCCTGAACCGTGCTCCGTATGACCAGGCGAGAATCCTCGTTGTCACTGGGCCAAACTTTGGCTGTGGTAGCTCTCGGGAACACGCTGCATGGAGTTTGTGGGTCTTCCCGGTGTCTAACCATCGGCTTTCTGATTAACGATCATGAATTATAGGAATGACTTCGGAATTCGCTGCATTATCGCTCCAAGCTTTGGCGAGATTTTCTGGAATAACGCTATGCAAAATGGCATGCTCCCTTTGTCGCTTACTCAAGCGGAGTGCAAAGACCTTGCCGCGGACGCAGAGGCAGGTGTGGAGCTCGAGGTCGACCTTGAGAAACGGGAGGTGAGACGAGAGAATGGGAAACCTGCGATTCGCTTTACGGTGGACCCCTTCCGACGCCACTGTTTATTGAATGGTCTGGATGACATCGCGCTGACGCTGCAGAAGGAAGATGCTGTCGCCACGTTTGAGCAGCACAGGAGCGCAGTTTGGCCGTGGTTGGATGGGTTTGGATATAAGGGGAACAAGATCCCGGTTATGTCGGTGGAGACGAACAAGAAGACGGAATGGTGAAAAGCTAGGGAGATGTACCGCACGGTGTAGCAGTAGGGTATGGCCAATGGCGGTACTGCATCCGAGGTGACCAAACCAGACACAACCCAGCTTAGGGTGATTTACATGGCAAAGCACTTGAGCGAGCGACAATCGCGCTGTCTACCTTCTTCCTTTCCTTTGTCCCTTCTTGCCTTCTGAGCCGTGTGCCGGGTATCACGTCGCACATGCCTCTAGCGACTACAACCACTACAATGGTCCCCACGACGTCTCGGGATCCCCACTCTCAGATGGCTCAACCCAAGCCAGTGAATGCAGACAGCTCACTGGCAAAGCAGGAACCCCCACAGTCTGTTGCTCGCAGAGCCCCACTTCCGTTGAAACAGACACCAGTGCCAGAGCAGCTGTACGCTAAGAAAATGCCCCATCGCTCTAGCAAACCAATCATCAACTGGTTCCAGCGCAAACTCGGCGGATCAGTCAGGGCAAGAAGGATCCAGGATGGAAACTCCTTGAATGTCTCCCAAACGGCTGTCCCAAATCCCAAGAGTCATCTTGGTGTCACAACCATGCCCGCTTCGCGACCTAATGGTCGATCCGTATCTTCTCCTTGGCCGCAGGTTACCTCCCCCACAGCACAACGGCAGGGTGCACTCCATCATCACAGGAGGGGTGTCCCATCCGCTGTGTTACAACGACGCACCATCTCTCTCAATGACGTAGACACTGAGCATAATCAATCTATATTTTCAGGTGATGATGATAACGTGGATGCCTCCACTCGCTGCTCGTCCCTAGCTCGTGATTCGATGTGGTCCCCTGCAAGCGCCCTCGAGGCTGATGAGGACGCATCGTTACGCCCTCTTCCCCCCAGCTCCCCCCCGTCGCCTTCGCTCTCTCACTCCTCTTCATCCTACATTTCTCATCCACGAACCTTCCGCAGTATTGCAGCTAGCACCAAACCTACCACTGTCCTCAGTATCGATCTTCCGCCTGCAGGTGTTGGACACATTGCTCAGGTTCCTGCAACCCCTGTGTCGCAGATCTTGCCGCGCCATGCACTTCATGCTCGCTCATCTTCCACCACCACTAATGGTGGCCTGATTGGTGGTGGCGCATCCGTCACATTTTCCGCCCTCTCACCATCCTCCCAATCTGCATCACACCCTCCTTCCTTGACACATGCAAATTTTGCTTCATCGCACCCTGGGTTGTTGGGACATAATGTTCATGGACTACAAGCGCCGCTCCATACAGCACACCATCCACGAAATAATCCTCGCCCTTCTTCACCACCCCTTGACAATGCCTCGATACTCACACTTGCTTCCTCAGCATATGCGATACCCGGAGCACGCATGACCATTGGCTCGTTAGGGTCCGCGACCCTGTCTGGCTTACTTGGAGGTGGCGACTCCATCTCTCACCTGGGAGGTAGTGTCGTTGGGGATCAGGAGGGTGAGAATACCAGCCAATTCCTTCTTCCTGATGACGATCGTTTGGATGCCGACGGAGAGCGAGACGTGGACGCTAGTGTCCGCGCTCTCAGACCTAGGAGTTCGAGGAGAGAAAGCTGGGACAGCGAAGTTAGTGGATGGAGTGCCAAGGTTCTCGGGAGTGGTCCAGGCGTAAACACGGGGAACAAGAACCTGTGGGCGAGCAACAGTATGAAAACCGGCGGGCCGGTGAGCTTGGAGGATGTAGATGACGAGAAAGTCAATGAGAGTGCGGTTGAGGGCAGGGTAGCTGCGGAGTCGCCGTTGGAGCCTGAGGATCAAGGTGGACGTCCTGGAGCTCAAGGACATTATGAAGACGTGCCTTTGACGTTTGGTCGGTCGACGGGTGCGGCAGCTTTGAAAGCCTCGTTCGCGGGTGAAGACAATTGACTTCCCTACTTGCACCTATGATAATTGGCTTTCATCACGGGGTATGGGGCTGTCGTTGAACTCCCATCCTTGATAGTCTTTACTGTAGGGCAGGGCTGATTTATTCGATCATACTCTATGCGCCTTCTTGGCTACTCAACATCATCTTAGCGTATGTTGTGTTTACTATTCACTTGATTGTCCGGAACATTGTTGTCGCAATTGCCATCATCCCATGTTCATTGCAACTTACTTGAACCGCTACTCTTTTCGCCATCTTGCCACGGTCTTCTCATCGAATGGTGTTTCTCGAACTCGTGGAAAGGGCTTCTGGGCTGTGATGGAATCGTTCACCTTGCACTGTCCTGCAAAGCTTTTGGAGACTTGCGCAAGGTTCCGAGTGCCTGTTTATGGTGAAAAATTAGAAATTAGAACCGCAAGCTAGCCAATGGTATACCAAAATACAGCGCTGTGAGTGGCTCAGTTGCTGATTTAGCCTGCAAGATTTCATTGACCGAGAGGTGAGGAACAAACGACTCAGCAGTAGCTTGGTCGTCACTTGGAGTCGCTTGGACTTGACACGACGCCTGGTAGATATACCAAAAAATATTCCAAACATGCCTCTCCACTGAGTGCCACCTATTTTTTGTTGGCGCGAGCTTCGCGTTCGACTTAAATACCACCATCATCCTGAGTGTGGCCAAAAATCGAGATAATGACCTTCCGGCTTGTTGTATTTCCTTCAGGGTGTCCTCGGGCTTGGCTTCGTCAGAACATGGGGTCCTCGATGTATTCGCCGTGTTGCTTGATTTTTTTTAGTCACCCCTTTCACCCCTTACCTAGGTATTCTTGACAAGAATGACTCTACCCATGTCAGGACGAAGATATGGACGTCCCGCCAAAACCCTTATTACGCCAAGGGCCAGGACTTCAGTGATGTTGGTGAGTGGCTCGAACTTACAACGAGCAGGTCACCCACAGTGGTCCCATGATCCTCAATGCGGGTCCCTGCGATGCATCATCCCTCTGGTTGCAAGTTCATAACATGGCAGGGCTCAGCTTTGCCCAGCATTTGCAACGGGGAGCAATAGTTACTTCAGCGGGATGATCCCCACCTCCTATTCGACGGCTGTGAGCTCTACATGTCGGGGAAATAAGTCCCGTTAATCCAAAAAAACTTACATACGTCGTGTACGCGGGGTTCCACAAGTATGTCTGCGTTATGAGATGGTCAAACTCATTAGCACAGCCACTGGATTGTTGTTTTCGTGGCGTTGATGAAGAACAAATTGACGCGTAAGGCCGAACTGCATTTGCTTCTTCATCCTTCCCTTTGTTCATCGTTGCCTAGTGTCCAATTCATGCCATTCGCGCCTCATCAAATCGGAACTCTCGTCGTTGTCGTGCTCAAGGCGGTATGGCACGTTCACCGAATTCTTGTGGCTAGCTTTCTGACAGGAAGGGTAGAAAAACTTGCCAAATAAAAGGCATATTGGGAAACAGGCTCCGTATTGTCTGGTAACGCTGAATGACGAGAAGCGAAGAACCAAGGTCATCAAACGCGGTGGCCAACACCCAGAGTGGGACGAGGAATTCCGGTTTACCATATTCGAGGATGTGGAGGCTGGTCTTGTTCGGTCTGCGCCAGGAAGTGATATTCCCCCACCGCTGCCTCCGAAGAGGAGGGGACCCAAGAAGATTAAGGGCGGGAACTTTATGAGGTTTCAATGTTATGCTGATGATGCGCGTGATCCAGACTTCATCGGAGAGACGCTTGTCGATCTCACGGAGGCTTTGACAAAGGGCGAGACCGATGGTAAGCCAACTGACGCCAATCTTGCCTAGTCTTGTTGATCCCATGCTAGAGTGGTTTACTCTCATGAACAAAGACAAGTATGCAGGCGAACTCTACGTTGAATTGACGTTCTGGTCGAATGTGCGTTGTGAAAGAAGCGATTTAGCAACCCTGCTGATCCACAATCATCAGGAACTCCCGCCAGAGAAGAGATCTCGAAAGCCGACGACGTCGAATAAGAACTATGGTGGACCTGGATCATTTGTCCCAGCGGACGGTAATGCTTCGTTGGACGGGAACATCCACCCGACTGCTCGGCCCACGCCGGCTGGCGCAGTTCATCAGCTTGATTCTTTACCGTCATCCCTCCGCGCCTCCCGTCTTGAATTGTATGCGCCCCTTTACGAGCAAAGGAACGTGGCATCGTCAGTGGAGCAGATGACCAACGATTTTGCTGAGCTTGGCGTGGCGGACCGTCGATCGCGGGACAGTTGCGCAGTTAGTTAATTTCTTCTTCTCGCATATGAGCCACCTGACACGCTTTTTCAACGCTTGGATCAGACACTGAGGCCGTCGACACCCACGGGCTTTCATCCATTACCGCTGCCTAGTTCACAGTCCTACGAGCAGCGAGGTCAAATAGAAGAACCTAACTTTGTGTACGACAACACAACTAGTCCGACGACTCCTCAGTCTCGACTTAGCTTTGGTTCTTCCTACTACCCAACTTATGAAAACGGATCAATCTCCAGTCACACCCCAATCTCCAGTCATACCCCTCCCGTCCAGAAACATGGTCCCAGGTATAGCATGCCTCCCTCATCATCTGGTTTTGTACCCATTTCCAGCGCTTCCACCTCGTCCAACTACGCCTTAGTGTCATACTTACCTGAACCTTCTACATTCAGTGTCGCACAGGGGCATCCATCCCATTCACCATCGCCCAATTCACTTCTACATGCTGGATGTTCCCCTCATCACACACACTCTGAATGCATAACTATGACATCCACACCAACCTCCTTGACGGCACCTCCTCTGCTACCACCACCAAGTATTACCTCTCATCGTATCTTACATTCAATGAGCGCCTCACAAGTACCCGACTATCATTCATACCAACTGACGTCTTTGGACCACGAGCAAACTGTGCCATTTCCTACGAAGCCTGTAGAATATGGAAGCCCGCTTCCTCCACCTACTCCAGTTCATTCGGCGCCTCCTCAGATGTATTCAGCACACACTTCTACCACACCGTCACCATCTTCTGAGATCCTTCCTCCTCCAGCTCCTAGTTCCTCCGCCACGGGTTCCAGACCTTTGCCTCAACCCGGGCAATCCCAGCGAGACCGTCGCTATTCGGTAGCCGTCCCGCCATCCTCGAGCTTCCCTCACCAAGTGGGTGCGGGTTTGCCGAGCAGCGGATCTTTTCCTTCTGCTCTTCCTGTCCCTCCGCACTACCGCAGAATACCCTCTGCGCCCCGAAATCCTCCGCGGCCCTCAGCATTGCCTCAGCCACCCCTTGGATACCATCCCGTTAAACCCGCATATCAGCCATTGCCGCCGCTGCCGCAACCATTGCCAGACATGCCTCAGCGCATGCAGCTTCCTCCGAGCATTTCATCGTCCTTTGGCAATACCTCGCATTTCCAAGGACCGGTGCAAAGGCCACCTCAGCCATATCCCAACTACGGGCAACCTTTACCGACTCCTCCCCTTGTTCACGAGGACCGGCAACGAAACATCTTGTAGCCACAAACTCTCAGCAATGTATTATTGCCCTGCTGTCGCTCTCGTCCACTTCATACAAATCATTGCATCTTGGACAGTAAACGCATCATCCCTCTCGGCCGTGACGATTGACTACCAATCGCTCCTCATTTAAAGTACTGCGTTTCGCTCGTTCCATCTACCGACCGTTCGTCTTGGCATCACTGATATGTAGCACACGTAATAGACACGATATATGGATGAGACCTGACTCACGCTGCCTTTATCTTGCCCTTTCGTCCCCCCAACCAGCAGTTGCCAGTTCTGTGGATACAAGACGTTGACGGGAAAGCTCCCGTAATGGCCAACCTACTGGTCGTACGTGTACTATCCCCTCCCCTCAAGTCGGCAGTCACATTCGTCATGAATTGTCACGGACCGTCACACCGCTTGCTTCAAACTCCGCCCAGCTCTAGCGTACTAGACAAGTTCATTAGGCTACGAGAGCTACAAGTGATGCATGTATGTATTGTATCTAATTAAAGGGCATCCGCCCCGAATCGTAAGAGCTATTTCCAAGATAACTGTGTGAGTAGGCATTATACGACAGGTGGGGCATCAAGGGAGTGTAATGGGACATAGTATGCAGAGTGTAAGGATCGTGACT
>JBBPQW010000735.1:0-13655 GCA_038092695.1 Boletus rubropictus | reverse complement strand
TCAATCCGTAGCATGCTACAGACATGACCTCCTTACAACTGATGCACAATTCTTAACACATACTAGTATAGTCCCTTTCAAGCTCCGTATCCTCACACAGAAATGTCAGCTTGATCTTCTTTTCCGAACTGAAGGGATTCAGGAGTGGTGAAAATCCCAGATGGAACAGGAATGTATTTATATAGGACATGCGCAGGGACGATCTTCTCGGGTGCGTATTTTAATGGCTAATCTGAGTTCTGTAGAGTTATTTTTATGGAATTCTTTTTTTGATCACGTCCTGGGTGGTGATATGCCGGGCCCGGGTCGGGCCCGGCCTTGGAGGGCTCGTGAGTGAGGACGATGTTGGCCAGTGGCAGTCATAATGGTGATGAGTGCACGAGTAAAATGAACGCGAGTGCGTTCATTTCGCTCGTGCGCTCGGTACACGTTCAGCTGGGGGTGAGAGGGCGAGGCAGCGAGAGGGCCGTCTGCTCGACTCATGGGTGAGAAACGTGGCTGGGATGGTGATGGTGACAGTGGGTGGGACATGGCTGGGTGGTGATGGGCATGCGAGAAAATGAACGCGTTCGGACATACTTGTTCGTGCGCCCGATTCGTGTTCGGTCGGGTGGTGAGGCCCATACCCGATTGTGTTAGCCTTCCCGACGAACATATTGTGATTGAACGAGCCACGAGTGCCGATCAGGCTGTACAACACTCCCGACAATCTCAACGCGCGGCGAGTTCAGGCTTTTGAGGAAAAATCGTTCTTGTCTCCACATGTCTCTGAGTGACGGATCATTCTGAATATGAAAATCGGTTCGGAGGCATCATCCTAGGGAATTGTTGGAGGCTAATGACCAGCAACTCCCTCGGTCGAGTTGGGCGGAGCCAAAGAGCCAACACTAGCTGAGGACGAATATTGGCCTTTTTCCGACCTATCAATTTGGAGGCGGGGAGCATGAGTTTACGAAGAACTATAGTGAGGATAAGATATACGACAACCATGAGGACGAGGATTGCGAAGACGACCTCGATCTGCAGCCCTGTCCGGGTTGCACCACCTTTTTTAACTCTCCCCGGCTCTATGCACAATGGTGTCACTTGTGTTGTTCCAAGTGACGATGAGACAACTGCTCGATTTCTAACAGTGACAGCGACGATGGCCCACAAGTCCGCTGACAATAGAGCTGGAGCTATATCTGTGGTCATGGGAGAAGATATTGTGCCAGGCAGAAAAGACCCATTACGATCGCCTGTCCATAGGCGCGACAGGTTTCGCCTCAGCTTCTGCAACGAAGACCATATTTTCCCAAATTTTGGAAAGTAGGTCTGGCTCGGGAGGTTTACGCCTGAAGACACGCAGCAGACGGTTGACACATACGATCTGGACGAAGTGTGAGCGACCTCGTCAACTGGCAGGAGCACTCACGGGCTCATTTTTGGTGACGATCGGCCTATATTTCTCGGTGACCTGACTGCATATCATCCGCGACAAAAAACTCCAAATAGCAGCAGGTGAGTGTGCGGATATTTCGCGTACTCGTATTGTTTGAGAGGACCACTGAATTCCGCCAGGTCGCGATAAAAGCCATCATTGTGTACTCCGTCGACGACAATTATCCCAAGAAAGCGAAAGTGCGTGTAGAACCACTGTCATATCATCTCGACTGACGTGGATCAAAATGTGGATGAAGCTCAAGCATACCAACGTTTTGCCATTGTTCGGGACAATCTTGGGAATCAGACCGTTCCTGAAATGGTGTGCCTGTGATACACTGAGTGTCGTGAGGGCACTCTCTGGTGAGCATGGCCGTGTCCTAAGGTGTTGATTGTACTGACGATGTAGATTCTGGCTTACAGTTTACATGTCTTGTCGACAGGCGGTCCAAGGGAAACGGTTAGAGTAGACTTTAAGATGAACCTGGGAATGGGACCGGGAAGAGGTCGGCGTCGGTGATCCGTTCCGTTGCCGAGTAGCTGTGGGCTGTCACGTGCGACGGCGCTTGCCGATAGGGCCTATTTGAGCGTGTTAAAGCGATCGGGGCGACAACACTTTGGTCCGCGTCTTGCGAGCGTTCTTGCCTTGTGCGTCTTCCCATCGCAGTCATCCCTGATAATCGCACAGCACGATATTCAAGATCGCGTCTATCTCCTCCCTCGCTTCCTGTCTCTTCGAAGTCAATCATCCTCCCATTCTTCTTTGCGCCCTTTGGGTAGCCTGTACATCACATGTGAGCATAACTTGACACTTTCCAGCGTATGCATGCTAATCTCTCTCGCTATCCTATAGAATGGCTTCTGGAAAGCCTCACAAGACTAAACAGTCCGCGGGTGTTCCGATTCCCACCACAAACTCACGCTCACCAGTTCCTGCTGTCCCTGCACCACCATCCCCCCCTGCTGTGAATGAGAAGAAGAATAGAAAGAAGGGAAAGGGAAAGGAACCTCGGAATACTGCACTCCAGGACCGTGACCTTTACAATGACTTGCCGAGCCTCGAGGAATCCGACATGTCAATCCCGCACGCAGGTAGCCTCTCTCCACAGCTCGAGTCCGTACATATTACCACCACCGGATACGTTGCGACGTCTACCACTATGGTTGCTGGTTCCGGTGTTGGAGAGACCACACAGCTGCACGGTGAAATTTCGACTACCATACCAAACGACTTGCATTGGCGCAATATCGAGGTTCAATCAAACGGCCGGACTGGGACGAAAATGACCCAACCTGGCTCTCAGTCTCCCTTTCCCAAACCGAATGGGATCAATGGCCCAGCATTGGCAGATGACGAGTACTGGTCGTCTTTTCCGCCTCATATCAAAAATTTCGTGAGTGCGATTTCCACTTTGCTGTGTACCGTTTCTCGACGAGGGTCTCCAAGGCACAAACTATGTACAATATTGCTCAGCAGATGGTACAATCGGATACGTACCTCAAAAACGGTACGGCGACGGCGACGGCGACGGCCACGATGGCCACGAAGGGCGTCCCGGGATATCCCCCAGGTGCATACCCGCCACTGCCTTTTGACCCATCCATATTTTCGGATCCTGCCTTCACACTATCTGTAGAGCAAGCTGCAGCCGCAGCGCTTGGCGCAGTGTCCCCTGCACCCGGTCAGCCCCCTCGCGGCCCTTTGCCACAGACGAATGTCGTGCTTCTCAATGAACTTGAGAGCGGGGAGCACGAGTTTGCAGAGGACTATTACAGCGAGGATGGGGTGGACGACGGTTTTGGGGACGAAGACCTAGAGAGCGAGTTTAACCCGCAGCCTCACCCTGCGCGGCCTGGGCCTCCATCAAATCCCGACGCTGTCGCCCACGTTGTTCTGAGTTACGGAGAGACAGTCGTGCGATCTCCAACGGCAACAGCAGCGCAGAAGGCCACTGACGTTAGCACTAAGACTAGCACTACTACGCGTTCGTCTGAGCCGGTTGCAGCTCCTGACCCTGCTAAGCAAACCAGGCGGAAAAAGAGGAAAGACAGTATCAAGGGTCCCGCCGAAACTCCGGTGGCTGGATCCGTGCCGAACTCGGCACCCGCCGCAGAGCCACTGTCGGCAAAGGCGGCGCCGGAGTCGGCACCAGAAAAGGGCAGAGGACGTCCCACGGGGACGGTGAATTTAACGAATCGTCCTCTCACTGCCAACGCCATGCCCGCTACTTGTCCACCGACAAAAGAAACAACCCCCGCAAATCCTCCCCCAAGCTCTCGTGCACAGGGAAAACAACCCATGTCCTACCCACCCACAACGACAGCGACGACCACCACAAATTCCCCCACCGCTCCCGTCCCCGGTAACGGCCAGCAGCCTGCGAGGACTGCACGAGCGGCATCAAAGGCTCCGATAACCGCCCACCCTTATTCGCATAATCATGCACACCATCATCCATCCCCGCCATCGTCAAACGCATCTGTTCCTCACAAATCTCGTCCACCACCCAGCACAGGCTCTGCAAAGGGTAACAGCAAGATCTGGAGCACAAGCACGACCGAAGAGCGAGAGCGCATCAAAGATTTTTGGCTCTGTCTGGGAGAGGACCAGCGTCGCAATTTGGTCAAGATCGAGAAGGACACTGTCCTGAAGAAGATGAAGGAACAACAGAAGCATAGCTGTAGCTGTGCTGTCTGTGGGCGGAAGCGGTTGGTACCCTTTTTCACGCGTCATAATGGTCGTAAAGAACGAATTGCTGACGTATGACGGCTTTTGGCTTTTTCCTCCTTGCCTGCATTCCGTCGATTGGATCGGGAAAAAAAATCCTGCAACTTGTTCCTACATCCTCGTGGTCGTTTGATCAATGGATTCTTAGACATGCGATCGAAGAAGAGCTTGAGGTACTGTACGATGCTTATTACGAGGAGCTAGAACAGTACGCGAACTATCAGCAGCGCTATGTCAATTCCGGCGGCACCATACCACCACCTCCTGGACCTGGGCCTTTTCCTGGCAGCGTCGAGCTCGATAAGAACGGTACTGTCATCGGGCACCCACATACTAAATCCACACACCATCCTCCACGGCCAAACAGAACACCCGCTCTTACCAACGGCCGAAAACATCCCAAACACGAGAGTGAGTTTGATGATGATGAGGGAGATGAGGATGATTATGAGGAAGTGGATGAGTACGATGAGGATGGTGAGGAAGAAGAGGAGGAGGAGGAGGAGGAGGAGGAAGGTGTGGAGGAGGAGGAAGAGGACGTGAAACCCCGAGATCGAAGAAATGCTGGTTCACGCGGGCGTAGGCCGGCGAACGGTACAAAGGCGAGTGGTCGAGACGGGCTATTTAATTTGGGCAGTAGCCTCACCGTAACAGGCACGTCTTCCCTATCTTCCCATCAACTATTTTTCATCTCTGTCACAGGGCCTAACAACATTTTGACCGTTGCGGATGATCTGTTAAAAAATGATGGACAGAAGTTTTTGGAAATGATGGAGCAACTTGCAGAGCGTCGGATGCAGCGTGAGGAGGAAGCCGCGGCGGATGTCGAGGATGACAGCGATGAAGAGGAGGATGAGGGCGATGAAGAGGACGAGGACGAAGAGGAGGATGACGACGACGAGGATGACGAGGAGGTGAGATCTCAATACTACTTTTTGTTTCCTGTGCTCAGCGATCCTTGATCCTTGTGACACGAAGGTCTTGACCGAGGAGCAGAAGATGGAAGAGGGCAAGCGCATGTTTTCTATCTTCGCAGCCCGCATGTTCGAGCAACGTGTCCTTCAAGCTTACCGCGAAAAGGTCGCCCAGGAACGTCAACAGCAACTACTTCGTGAGCTGGAGGACGAAGACAAGCTCACGAAGGAGCGGGAGGCCAAGAAGCAGACACAGAACCAGAAGAAGAAGGACAAGAGAAAGTACAGTGCAGTTCATTCCTTTTCCCGCGTGTTACTCAAGTATCGTTTCAGGCAGCAAAAACTGGCGAAGGAAGAAGAGCGAGCAGCCAAAGCTGCGGAGAAAGCGGCTGAGGAGGCAGCTACAAGGGCCAAGCAACAGGCGCACGAGGAGGAGACGCGCAAGAAAAAGGAGGAAGAGAAGGCTAAGCGCGAGGCTGCTCGCAAGGCTGCCGAAGAGGAGAAGCAACGCAAAGAGGAGGAGCGTCGCAAGCGCCTTGCAGAGGAGAGGGAGCGCGAGGCTGAGCGGGAACGTAAGCGTAAAGAGAAGGAGGAAAAGGCGAAGCAGGAAAGACGCGAACGAGAGGAGAAGGAACGTCAAGCTAGGGAAGAACGGGAGGCTAAGGCTGCTGCTGATAGGGCAGCTCGCGAGGCCGCCAAGAAGGAGCAGCTGGAGAAGGAAGAGCGAGAGAAGAAGCTAGCTAAGGAACGCGAAGAAAAGGTTGAAAAGGAACGTCTTGCACAACAGCAGCGCGCTGCAGCCAAGAGTACTCGTCAACCCACCTCTCCTCGTGCTTCGGGCTCTACACAGCGTTCGCAGAGTATTAATGGCTCTACGAAGAAGATTCTGAACAAACCTGCAGCTACGCCTACCCCAACAACTACTCCTAGCCGTACGACTTCTCAGCGCCCATTGGCGACTACATCTCAGCCTGCTACTCCTGTTGCTCCTTCTGCTTCGAATACTTTCCCACCGCCGATAGCTCCCTTGTATCCTCCGGCCCCAGGGATGGTCCCGCTACCGAATACACTCCCTCCCTATGCGCCGCCTCCGCCGTTTGGACTCTTTGGGCCCGGTTCTTCGATTTCACAGGGGCCCCCTCCCCCGCTGGCCCCTTCCACTCTCCCAAGAGGCTTTGGATCACATTCGCATTTCGACCCGCCTTTCGGTCGGGGGCCTCAACCCGCGCCGATTAGACCTCCGTCGAAAGTAGTCCCGAATCCCGTCGCGTCCCCGATACTGCTCGCTGCCACTCCTTCCAGAAAGGCGTCCTTACCGGAGCCCGGTCCCGGCCCTGTTGCACGGCCGGTACCCATCGCCCCGATTGCGCCGCTAGCACCAATTGCGCCCATCGCGCGACCCACTACTGGTGAAGCATCGGGGTCCGGGTCTGGTTCACCCATTCGTCGGTCTCCTAGTCCAAAAGGCGTCCTGGGATCGTCTGCCCTCGCAGCAGATGATGACGAGGTCGTCCCGCCACCCGGAAGGCGTGCAGTGTCTGGCGCTGTCGGTCACTCTTGGGTCACAACAACCAGCCCACGCGCCACTGTCGAAGCACGACCACCATGGGGTCTTCCCGCACCTCCACCCAGCTTCAGCTCACCACGACCTCCGATCGGCGGCTCGCTGTGGGGGAGCATTAGTCCAGAACCAGCTTGGCAATCTCCCGCAGGTTTTTTCCCGAATGCATTTGTTAATCCCATTAATCCATCTCCACCACCTCACGCTGGCAATTGACTCTACCTGATCAGTGTAGCAGTAACATCCCATTAGTAGCCTCCCTTTTTTGTTTTTCTTCTCCCGTCCCCCGATCAGTATCTCCACTGCTTGTTAGCTCTTGAGTCGCTCCGTTTGTAATCCTCCCCCGCCTCTCCTTTACATCTTTTTATTATGTGCTTCATCTGCAATATCCGTCTGCTCGGCGGTGCATTCGAGGTAAACAAAGCAGAAATACATCATAAAGATTTGAAAAGTTTTCGTATTGCTGCACGCGCACTCAAGTCCTCCAAAGATAAGTTATATTTCTCTCTCTTTTTCAACAAGAAAAAAAAAAAAGAGAACGAGGAAAAACGAGTCCACTCTTTAAGTATGTAATTTAGGTAGGGGAAAGTGCTAGAGCAACTTGCTCGACGCGGCGGGTGCGAACCGACTGCGTATCAATTTTATGACGTACAGAGGGAGCGCACTGATCGCCACGATGACGACTACTTTCCATGCAAAACGAGTGGACACCACGAATTCGAGGTCTGGGGGGGGTATGAGTTATCGTACTAGAGAGGAGGATCGAAAGCCCCCCTTGGCCAAAAAAAAAAAACAACGCACCAAAGTATTCCGGCAAGAAGGCGATACTGATGACGTAGATGAAGAGCGTGACGACCTCGGAGATGACCATGTACGTGTGCCTGTATGCGTGCATATGCACGAGTGTATGGAGGGCGGATCAAAACGACGCGTGGGACGGGTGAAAGGAAGACAGGGCTTACCAAGTCGTGATCTCCAATGCGACCATGATCAGTTCGTTCAGGATGAGCGAAGTGAATGAGATGGAGACGATGTTCAAGAATTCAGTCTCGAAGAGCACAAGGGAGACGAGCATGATGGCCGCGCCTGCGTCCACAACAACTGAGGGGTAAGGTTTCTTGGTGTAGAAAGAAGACTGACCTTGGTATACGCTGATCATCAGCCATTGAAAGAAGGTCTTGTAAGAGAGCGCTCGACCCTGAAAAAAAAAAGCCCAAAATGAGAATCCGCATCCTATCCTCGCGGAACACACACGGCGCGTACCTTTGTGAGCTCCTTGTACAACTCGGGGTATATCAATGCCAAGTCTTCGTTCACGTCCGTGTCCAACACCAACGAAAACACGGGCGCCATCGTATAGATCGTTGCATACCCAATCATGAGCCATCCCTGGTATAATGCAATCGGTGCAAAGTAGAATATCGCTGAGAACACGGCTTGCATAACCGAGATAATGAGGCCGCGATGGATAACGAATTGAGCGAGTTTGGCGGATCGACGGTAAGAGTTGCGGCCATGCCACATAAGGAGCTTGGTGAGGTGACTGAATTGAGTGACAGAAAAGTCAGCAGCGAGGGAGGCTTGTTTCCCTTCCTTGCCCACAATTCCGATGCCTAGAGAAACGTGGAAGTGAGTGAGTTTCAAGTAGGGTGAGGAAGGGCCGTCGAGGGGCAGACTCACCGACGTCTGCAGCCTGTATCATACTCACGTCGTTCCCACCGTCGCCAATGCAACACACCCGTTGCTTGGTGTAGTGACGAATAAGACGAGCCACGTCTGCTTTCTGCGTAGGGGAACAACGGCAGGCGACGACAGCAGACAACTTCGTGGTTATTTCGATGAATTCGTTCTTGTACAAGTTCAGACAAAGCTAACGCAACAAACATCGGATTAGCTGAAAACACAGAAGAGAGACCAACGTACTTGTAATGATTCACCATCGATAACAAGACAACAATCGAGCTTTGATTGCAGGAACTCGAGCTCGTCACGAACCTGATCTGATGTCTTCACTGACAAGTTGTTCAGCCCCAATGAAATTGAGAGACAACCAAGGTTGGACTCACGTTTCGCGACTTCATGAATGTACTGATTCCTCGCAACGAGTTTAGTCGAGATGGCTATACACCTCGCCGTCTCAATCTTATCGCCCGTCAACATCCAAATCTTGATCCCAGCGTTCCTCAACAACTCCAACGATGACTTGACTTCATCTTGAAGCTTGTCTTCGACGCCGGTTAAACCCAACAGTTCCAGATCTCTCTCCAAGTATTCCGAGACGGCAGCTACCATTGCTTCGTTCCTTCCGTCAGTCTTCACGCTCGCTTCGTGGTGTCGTTGTTTGAACGCTGCGTAATGTTGTGCTGTCAATCTCTTCCTGCCAACGACCAGCGTCCTCAATCCTTCTCTCGCCATGTTCCCAGTCTCCTCCTCGAGCCAGTCGTTCTTCTGCACGATCCTTGCCATGACCACATCCGCACCTTTTTGTAAGAACAAAATTTCCCCAGTGTGGGTCTCACGTACAACGATACTCATACGCTTTGATTCAGACGTGAAGGGAAAGAGCTCGAGGATGTCATAGTTCAGCAAGGAACCAGCAGGCGTTTGGAGAGTTATCGAGGTACGGTCGCGTTCGGTGAGTGCCAGGCCGACTGACTCTGTCCATTTGACGATGGCAACTTCGTCCGGGGAAGACGCTTGGTAGGTTATAGTACCGTCGTCATTCGTTACAGGAGTGACCTGGGCACTCAAACAGTCAATGAGTGCGCGGGTGAGGGAAGAAGAACACATACGTTGTGGCACAGCGCGAGGCTGAGGACGACATCTCGCAACCTAGAGGACATATCTCTGCGGCCGCGAGTAGCAAGTTGTACACCCGTTGCAATTGTCCCAGATCTGGAACCTAGAGGGTCCATAGATTTTAGGTTTCTTTTGCTCAGATCAAGGGAAAAAACATACCATGCTCCGCTCCAAACGCCATCGCAAGCTGATGCGCAACTTCGTCCATCGAATCATATCCATAAGATATCGTACCCATGTGTAGCTTCTTCATCTCCATTTCTAGCGCAATCCCTGTCGATCATACCCTCGGATACATGACAACAGAAATACACACCATTTTGCGTGAGCGTTCCAGTCTTGTCGCTTAGCAGATATTCGATCCTTCCAAGTTCTTCCGGGAGCGTACTTGTGCGGACAATTGTACCTGCAATCTCGGTGTCCGACATGATTTGCTGTGCGTATACTGTTTTGCCCATGTCAAGGTTAACGCGGAGACTTTTGAAAAGAAATTAGCATAAACATTGACCTAAGACATAAAGATGGTAAACGCACCTAATAGGGATAATGGACGAGAACAGAATCAAGAATCTAAACACATAAATATACCAAAGCCCGCGGAACCCATTCAACGCTACAAGCACCACGGAGAGCGCAAACGTGACCGCACAAAGGATCTAACAAGGGCGGGCAGAAAAACACACTATTAGCGTCGGTTTTAATGGTAGTAGTCAACAAGAAAAAGGTAGACCTCGGATAGGCAGTGATATATTGAAACGTAACACACACCTTGGCGAGTCTGTTAATCTCCAGATCCAATAGCCCGACCTTTGTCTTTGGATGGCTTGTATTCATGACTGCCCTCGTCTCACTTCCCGTATATACCACGAACCCGACAGCAGACCCCGCAGCTAATACAGTATTTGTCCAGAGCATGTTCTCCGCAGAAAGGGGTTCCAGACTTGGAGAGAAGTCGCCACCTGAGTCAGACCTCGAGTGCACAGTGATGGTGCCGACGAAATTGTGTATATCCTTGATGGGGGCATCGGCGTAGACCTCTCCCTCGAGCATCATAAGCTCCCTTTCACCCCCTTTTAAGCCTTGCGTCGCGGCGACAGCGACACGAGCCTTCCAGTCTGTCTCCCCATCCAGTTGATCCGTGCGTATGAAGCAAGTTCCAGAAGGATCAGATGTTCGGAGTAAAATCATGTCGGCAGGTACGCGGTCGTTCTTCTCAAGGAGTACGAAATCACCGACTTTGAGAGACGAAGACGGAACGGAGCGCGTGTGTGGGCCTGGATCTGGCTGAGGATGTGATTGGTCTTGGAGTTCGGGATCAGAGACATCGAAGAGGGTCTCAGACTCGGATGAGCGGAAATTCGCGCGTTTGTGATGGGATGGGGGAACCAATGTTAAGTATTTCTGAGAATTAGCTTCACGATCCCGAAGATTGCGCTTGTAGTCGTCATATGCTTCTTTTCCCATTGTGACGCATAGGACGAAAGCGAGCGGAGCAACATACGTGATTATGAAACCTAGAGAATGTATAAACATATGAGACACTACGGGAAAGGAGAGGAAATATTCTGATGAGCGCACCAATTTTGAGTGCAGGTATAAACTGCGAAAGTGCGACGAGCAGAAAATACAAATTGAAGAAGAATTTGAACTGTTCATATAGAACAACCGGAAAGAAGGTGAATATGCTGTATTTTTGGTTGCGAACGATGTTGGGAGGAAAGCGGGATTGGAATTTCTCTGTAGACACAACAAAACGACAACCAGCAGCGCGCGTTGATCAATAAAATGTAGACTGAGTGAACGAAGAAAGGAAATGGGCACCTGGAGGTCTAAACGGGATGGTACGGGACTTGCCCTGTCCGCTGCCCCTGCTTCCTACTCTGTTCAATGTCGACGAGCGCTGTCAGAGCCGAGATATGAATACCAGCGTCTGTGATCATCCCGCAAAACAGATTGACGCACCCTAGACGTTTGCGATCCCTCCAAACGCCTCAGCCTAGTCGAGCCCTCTGCCAAACTGCCAATATCACCGTCGTCATCGCCGTCAAGATCACCATCCGCAGTTCTGTGACCCAACAGTGTAGCTTCCTCGTCTGACTCATTTGCATACTGTTCCCGTTGCTTCCCCTTGCCCTTCGAACGTCCACTGCCAAACTCGCGGGTCGTGGATTGCACCGCAGCACTGCTCCTAAATGCACCCTTGTGCATGTTCGTCCTCTCGGGTGTCCGGACGTCTCCTTGTGAATTGAAGTTGTGCTGGTCGATGAGAGGAGCGCGCGGGCGTGGTCGTGAGTTTGGTGAGATGGCGTGGAGCGGTATGTCAGGGCTGGACATGTAACACTTTGGCAGTCTCGCTCTGGAATCAGAATTGGACTGCCGCTGACCTGTAGACGCTCGTCGACCACAAAGTCGAACTGTCACCTGTGGTGGCGGTGACGTGAACCAAAGCATTCTATTATCTACAGTATGCAATGCTATTTCTCGAGCTTCCCGTCAGACCAGCAAGTCGCAAGTGACCATGACAGATGCAGTCAGTGCAACTCCAGTAAATGTATAGGAGCAGGGTGGAACCTTGCTCGCACGAACAGTCGGGAACTCTGACGAGACTAGAACGACAGGGTTGAGAATGATTAATTTAAGGGCAGTTTGCTTGTAATGGGGCATGGATTCTGATGATCACCTCACTCTTCGGCTTCGAGGGCGGGTATTCAGCCGTGGTGATTAACAGGACGATGACCGCGGTATTCGTGGATAGTTGATGGCCATATTGAATCAGGCGGGATTGTCTTTATGGAACATATTTGTAGAATGAAAAGATGCCCACTTAGCCAAAGCAACTTCATAGGGTTGTCCAAGTGCCCACAGTGCTAGATGGTACAGCTGAATGTCAACCGATCAGCAGTATACGTGCCAACGAAAAATCATGAAAAGCAACGCGATTAAGAGATTGAACCTACCAGGTAAAAGCAGAGAATTTCTGAATGGCATGGGAAGCAAATGATGCTGTAGATCGCCGAGCCATATTCAATTCAGCAAACAATCCTCATCGAATAGAAGCTCAGTGATTTAATGATTCTATCTATCGTCATTACATCCACATGATGCCTCGCCGTCATGGCAGTCAAAGTCCAATCTCGTCAGAATACGGCAGTGTCTTGACATCACCAACGACAACGAATGTCGGCGTGGCCGCCGTGAGCTCGGAGACAGCCTACGAGGTGAAATAAGACATTCAGGTAACCGGAAGACACAGGCGGTTTGGAAGGTGCTCACCTTGGAGACAGCAGCTGCATCAACTTTGTCCAGCGCAGCCAACGTACTCTCAATCGAGGCATTCGCATTCGAGAAAATCTGAGGGCAAAAACAGTCAACTTGTCTATTCCGACAATGCAGAAAACCTCGAAATAACTCACCTTGCCGCCAATAGCTTCTACGAGGCCTTCCCTACCATCGATGGCGATAGCAGCACCAAATTTGGCGCGTGCAACAGCGACCTTCAACTCGTCTGCGCTCAGTGGCTTCTTCAGCTTTTCAACGACAGTCTTGGCAGATTCCGTGACGCTCTTCGTATCAGGACCCTGGACCAGAACACCAGTCAAGACGGCATCAGAGTAAGGGAGATGAACCGAGGTGACGGTTGCAGGTGGGCGGGGTGCAGAAGGCCACTTGAGCGACTGGCTCGGTGCGATATGTGCACTAAAGACAGAGAACACAGGTGACGGCGTCGTGGCACCAAAGCCAATAAACACGGTCTGAGGGCCATCGTGCGAGTCAATTCGCGTCGAGCCACCAAAATATTTCGAAGGTGCAGCCGTGACGGGAGTGCTTATGGGGAGCGCGGCGTCTGCGAGAGCATTGTCGATGAGCTCCGCAAGGCGTCCCGAGTCGATACCACTACCGACGACGGCAACGTTGCCTGAGGTGAAAACCTCTCTTGCGAAAGACTTCACGGATTCGAGGGAGACGGGGGTATGGGGGCCAGCAAACAGGGATGCACCAAGGCCGGTACGGAAGGCAAGGGCATGTGCAGCCTCGACCGCGACCATACTTGGTGAATGAGAAGCAGCAGTGGCCTCATCACGGATGACAGGGAGGACGTATTCCGTGTACTCGTGAGGAAGAAATTTAGGAGTAGTAAGGACGGATGTTAGCACGGAAGTGAAGAAGGACCTAAAACGTGAGTTAGCACCACACACTCAGTAGGAAATTACAAGGACACGTACTCGTCACC
>JBBPQW010000734.1:0-13691 GCA_038092695.1 Boletus rubropictus | reverse complement strand
AGCGGTTTCCAATTGACGACGGGGAAGTGTGGCTGCAGTACATCTTCGTCTTTGTTTTCCGCTGGACGTTGTCTCAATCACCTTGTAAGCAGAATACTCGTAGGCCTTTTTACCGGAGCTGGCAGCGAAAGTAGAGTCATCGCTGTTATCTGTCTCTTTACGGTGTTTAGCTTCATCAAGAAGGATAGATACAAGCTCGTTGGTAGTGATGGCTTGAATATGAGGGAGTCCATTAGCGCATTCTTTGTATCTGAGATACGACACGATCCACGATTCCCAGCTAGGAGGAAGGGATGCGACCAATACGCCTTTGTAATCTTCTTCGTCGACTATATGCCCAAATAAGGCAAGGCGATCGCGCTGTCCTTTCATCTCCTTCAGATGTGTCGCCAGATCACTATTTTCTTTCGCTCGCATAGAGTAAAATTGACGGCGCAGTGAGAGAAATGATTGTTGGCCGCGAGGTTCATGAAAGCTGCGTAGAGTATCCCATATCTCGGCCGCAGTAGTGCACCCCAATACGAGCATCACTTGATCATCTGTGATGGAGAGGGCAAGGATTTCCTTGGCGATCTTATCTTTTACCCTCCAATCGGCAATACCCACGGGATCTTGCGGTATCGGAGCCGATCCTATAGCGACCTCCCAGACGTTCTTCCGATCCAAAACGGTACGGACATGAGACTTCCAGGCTAACCAGTTTCCATCGTTAAGTTTCTCAAACTTAGTATTTCCGGAACTAGCATTGTTATTTGCTGGCGTGGCAGAGGCAACGGGAGCGGGAGCAGGAGCATGTGATCCGTGGGAACTAAGTCCAGCGGCGGCAACTACCGGCGACTGTGGAGATGACGGTAATACAGATTGCTGCGATGGTAGCTGTGATGGGTTGGACATGGTTTAGGGGATTATAGCGATGACGATAAGATGAACGATATAAGCCAGGGCTCCTAACCTGTTGGCACGCAGAGTGTTTATGAATTATGGGCGAGGACGAGCGAAGCCTTAGGCAGACACAAGTAAGCCGGGCCGGAGTCAAGATGCTATATTTTACTCCTAAACTACCGTCTGTCTAATATACGTTGCAACTCAATAGTTGGCCTAGGAGCCTTAACTTTTGTATTCGGCTTATGGCTTGTATACTAGTAAGCCATCCTGCGCAATCACGACGTCTCTTACAGGCTGACTAGCCTTACGACAACCGAGGCGGAAATGGGGTCACCACCTGCCACGCACGAATACTATTAGAGGTCATCATCGTCGGTCCAGCGTGAAAACGAAGCTGGATTACTGCCTTGGTAGTCAAAGTCTAATGTGAGTAGACGTGGGTCTGCAATCCAAGGGGTAGAGGTCTACGATACGTATGATTCCGAGACGAGATACCCGACGAGACATGCATCTAGCATAAAATCCACATTCACCCATGCGTGCGTCAGTGCTGGAACCCATTCAGAATCAGGACGTCAGTTCGATTAGCGAGATTAACCATCGGATCTCACAGAACAACTTTGTTCCATCCTTGCCTGCTACCCGCATGAGCTCCTTCTCGCCACCTGGATGATATGGGAGATATGGCGTGATATTGTATACCTTGCCGTTGATAGCCGTCCAAGCGTCTCCCTTCTTATTGTGCGTCTTGAGCACGGACGGTGGGATGCGCAGTAGCGTCTCCACGCCCTATTTTCCATCAGGAATGCCTATCGCGACGGAAAGGCGCCAAAGAACGTACTCTTAGGTCCGTTCCAGATGACTTCAGGTTCGCCCAGTCCAATGGCCCACATCCCGGTGCAAGCGCTACCTTCCTCGACGGCTTCTTGGGACGTTCGGTAGTGGCCATCGGTGCAAGTAAAGACGACGATGCGATCCGGGGTTTCGTTGGTGGGACGCCAGGCTGTCGACTGGCCAAGTCAGGGAGGGGCGGCGGGGGCATCAACGCATCGTCGTCCAGTATCGTAGGAATCTGAGGTGGGCTTGGGATGGACGATGAAGGAACGACACGCTGGGCGCTGTTTAGAGCTGGGAACGCGGGCGGGGGATCGTCCTCGCCTGCTGTGCTCGACCCGTCGTCCTCGTCCTCTATTGAGAATGACCCCGGTAGTAGCATGTGTTGATACAGGCAGAGGCGCTGTGGTATGCCATAGAAAAGACATCAGATTACATCACACTCTCGCTGGCTTGCCCAAAGATCCCGCCACACTAGCGGCTCGCTTCAGTTCCACAACAGGCGTTGACCTCCGTCCACCCAGAAACATCCAACCACCGGGTGCATCCTCCAGCGCTCTCACCATCATATCCTTCTCAAACAGATACCGGATATCCTCCAATGCATACCCCTTCGTCTCCGGCAGACAAAAGTATACCCACCCCGACATAAGCATGCAGCACATCCCGAACAGTAAAAACGTTCCATACGTGATCTGCTCGAGCATATTGGGTACCACCCGTGCGATCGTAAATGCGAACAGCCAGTTCACTCCAATGGCAAGCGACATGGCGGCCGTCCTCACGTGGTTAGGCGCAACTTCACCAGCGACGATCCACGGGATGGGTCCGAACCCGATGGAGTAGAAGACAGCGTAGAGATAGACAGCGACGATCGAGACATAACTCGCAGGGACGATCGTTGTCTGAGGGTGAACTGCACTGTACCCGCCAATCCAAAACATCATTAATGCTTGGCCCGACCCACCAATGAGAAGGCACATCTTCCTTCCCATCCCTTCTACCGCAAAGACCACAGTAATGGTTACGGCGACCACCTTGACAACACCATAGATGCCAGTAGCGAAGAGTCCAGAACTTGTACCGGCGATACCCAATGCTGCGAATATTTGCGGGCTAAAGTAGTTGATAGCGTTTGTTCCGGTCCATTGCTGACAGAACATGACGAGTGAGGGAATGAAAGACCGCAGGGCAGTCACCCTCGACTCGCCCATCATGCGAAACTGCTTCCAGATTGGCGTCCTCTGTTTCCCAGCAAGGTCTGCTTTGATCTCCGCAAGAGTCCTTATGACAGCCTCGTCGTCGACAGAGCTTCGTGTTGCGTATGCTAGGTTCTTGGCTGCTTCATCCTGGCGTTGTTGTTCGATCAACCATCTTGGCGATTCTGGTTGGGGGATCATGAAGAGTATGAAGAGGACGCCAGGAAGTACTTGGACTGCGAACGGCATGCGCCACTGCATTTGTCCAAACGGGACATTGAGGGATGAGCCATAGTTTACCCAGGCTTGTAAAATCATTGTTAGTCAAAGCTCGAGGAAGATAAATCAATAAGCCTCACAACTAAGCATTATGCCAACATTGCCCAAGGCCTGGAGGAAACCAGTGCAACGACCACGGATCGATTTTGGCGTACACTCTGACACATACGAAGGAATGAGAGCGACGCAAATACCCACACCGAAACCGCCAATAAAACGGCCGAGGTAGAGCACCCGCAGTGCCACTACCTGGCTGCTCCCTTTTCCAGAGACGGACTGTACGATGCTTCCGATGATATATATTAATCCAGAAATAATAAGTGGTTTCTTGCGGCCGAAACGACCAGAGATATATCCTGTAGACACTGCCCCGAAGCTGGCCCACTCAATGAAGCGTTCATACAGAGGAAGAGTGACAAGACTCACAAGCAACCGGCTTGAAGAACTGAAACAATATTGCCATTCACATTGGCCCGCGCGCTAGTAGACATCTGGTCGATCCCAAAGTATTGCTGAAATGAGGCAAGGGACAATACACCCCCAATCAACCCAGTATCCCAGCCGGAGATAACGGCGCCCATAGATGCAGACAGCGAAAGCGCATAGGCATTGCGGTTGCGGGAGAGATTGTCGGGCTCCGCCTGGTAGCCCATCATAAATCAAGGCGAACAAAGGGCAAAAGAGGAGCCGTGGGTTGTTTCTTCCCGGTCATCGGTCATATAGCTTGAAGGAGCAATCACTGATGAAACAACCCACGGCTCCTCTTTTTCCCTGACCAATCAGACCCATCGGCTACCATTGGGAAGGCCTCGATGGCTTCGACAACCACGAGCCATCCAGGCGAGCGCCGGTACCGAGTGGAATGATACTTTGATTGTCCTCGTCCTTTCAGAAAGACTCTGGAATAGTAATAACAGGCGTAGGTGCTGCCACTGGTCACCTAAAAGACAGTTGGCGATCCATGGCTTTGTGACTCTGAGTTGGCACACTAGTGGCTTTCTGGTGAGAAAGGTCGCTACGATTGTGGCGGTGTTGTTGGCCTCACATCAGTGTTGATGACCTTATAACCAAGTGACTATAAATACAGCAAGTTCAGCCAAACTACAATGATAAGATTGAAAGACATGAAAAAGAGAAAAAACCCGTCATCAGAATCCCAGTTGACTGAAAGTGTTGCCTAAAGGTGTGACCAAACGAGGTTAGGTCTCCGTTCAAACGGCTTCCCCTCGGCTCTCCTTCGCGCCGCAACCCTCTTCTCCAATTCCCACCTCACAAGCTCACTTTTCAGCTTTTCAATTCGCACTTCGTGGACAGGATGGGAATTACCCATGATCCGTCTTGAGGGGTTCCAGGGAACGGAAGGCACATCAGAACATTGGGCAGAGGAACATCCGGTAGACTTTGGAGTGTCTTCTCTGCTTTCCCAGAATCCGATCGCTTTACGAGCATCGAACCCAGCGTGAGCCAGGAGTCTCATGGAAACAATGTCTGCCTCGATCTCCTGTTTAACACTCGTGCAGTATTCTCCGAGTTCAGTGAGGTGTCCGGAGCCCACTTTGCCCAACTGCGCAATACCGTCGTTGAAGAAGGGCCCAAATAGCATCGTCACCGGAAACACGAGTGTCCTGGCTATGTCAGTAACCATGGATATGATCGCTGGAATAATGATAGTACCCGAGGACAAAGTTTCAATGTGATGAGACAGCAGTAAGTGTGCAACCTCGTGAGCAAGGAGAATGGCGAGTTCTGTGGTCTGCTCTTCGGTCGGGATAGGATGTGATAGAGCTGTAGGAGACGTTGGCGGGACACTGAAGAGGGAGACAAGGTAAGAACGCCATGAGGATTCCTGAGGGTGGAATGTCATTGAGGTGCGTCGGTGGTTACTTTGTACTGAGACTTTGGAAAGAATGTCATCAAGGAACCCAGAATAGACGACAACACCACAGGCACTATCTGGTCCAAAGCCATAAGAGAACGCATTTGCTGCGTCGGGCTTGTCCGCGATAAGCAATGAGTACGGAGGACCAGATATGACATGTGCAGAAGACGTCGACTTCCGACCACACAATGTATCACAAAACTTCCTCATGCAGTCTGTGCCACGCGGGCGAGGTTTCAATGGGTATTCAGCAGGCGGTGGCAAAGGTGGCTCGTCTTGCCTGACGTCTAACCAGTGGGCATTCAACTCGTGCTCATGTTGTAGTGTTGGGATGGCGCTCTCGAGCCGGTGTAGGGTGTCCCGAACCCACTGGTAACGCCAATCATGAGCAGGGATTAACCGTGGAGGGCCTTCATTGGACAGGATGTCCGTGACAGCTTGGTACCATTTAGGACCAGCAAGGGAAGCAGCAATCTCGTCCTCTTCTTCAGGTGAAAGAACGATCAACCGCCACCTATACAGGCCATGAGGGATGGATATTGATGAACGAGGTTCCACGCACCGTCCTGTAAGAGGGGTCCGTTCGACACTCGCCAAGATACCAAGCCACATCAACGCAACGGGGATAAATAAGAGAACGTGGGTAAACCAAGTGCGTGAACGGTGACGTTTAAGAAGTGCGACTTTCTTCTCCTCGCAAACAGGCATGCCTGGGTGAAGGCGATCATGGTGCTTGATGGACCTTCTCGCCCAACGATTCTTGACCATGATCAAAGGTACAAAAGTGAGCGCTATTCGACCCGTAGTGCGAGCATACTCAATCATCGTGGATGCCTGTTTGTGAACATTTGAGTATCAGACAACTGTATCATTAGGCGCTGGTCGTCACCTTGAAGGCACCGAGAAGCACGGGTAGGAACGCTCCCCCTTGCCTGTTTTGTGTCGAGTGGAACCAAGTGACGTTTACTGGGGTGTGGGACGTCTTTTGCCTTCGATGCAGGTTGTGTTGTGTCGAGAGGATTCCGTTGGTGCGCAACATTGAAGGCGAGTGGTGACCGGAGATATTTTGGGCATACCTCTTCGTGTGAAGGGTCTCCAATGCGAGCTTGGAGGGTACTGCTTGATAGGCTAAAGATGTTCGTAGTGGAGCGCGCAACATTGCGCATCTCAGACACTTGAAAACGCACAGCGGTTGAACGCGCGTGTAAGGTCTGTGGTGGCAACGGTAGAGCTGAGCTTGACTCGACCAGGCAACCTGATAGGTCGCTCTTAATTTTGTCGGGCATCGACGGTCAGTGTGAGAATTGCGATAAAACTAGGATCATTACCGTCGTAAACTACTCACAAGTCGACCAGTCTCTCTTCACGTTTCAGATTGCTTACATTCAGGCTTATCCTCTCAACAAGTCGCTGGATGGTTCTGGCGTATGATATCTAATATCTGATGCATCCTTTAATACCTCCTACACATGGCTAACTCTTGAATGCCCTGTCACTCCTTCTCGATGACAACGCGAACTCCTCCATTGCCGGTTGCGCACCCTTCGACCGTACCGGCTCTCCGTGGAGGACTTCTCCACCGCTCCAAGATGCCTGGTAGTTCTATGCGGTGGTGGTCCAAGTTGCTGATTTTGAGCCTCATCCGTGTTAGATTCGCTATCGGTGTTGTGCAGCAAATGGGTCCACCTCGTCATCAAAGTCGAATAGATTGTCGTCGTCGAAATTGTAGTAGTCGGTCATATTCAAATAATCGGACAATCAATCAGGAATATATAAATTAAATATTAAAAATTACAACAGACTGATTCAGGCTATGCACTGGTTCCAGGAACGCAGGCACCCGAGGCTTGCTGATGGGTTTCACTCCTACAGCGAGTTATCATCCACCTTATCACGCAGTGGATATTCACTGTTGGATGATAAGCAGATGCGCGCTGGGACATCGCTCAGGGTAGTAGACCGATGAGAGTCCTACGATGGAAGCGACAGTGTGGTGTATACTCTCCTCCGCTCAAGCCCCGTCGAGCTTAAACCTTTCCAGCCCACTTGATACCGTTCAATGTTCGCATAATTCCCTTTGGTCTGGTGGAATCTGTTCCGAACGAGCAGGCTTGTCCATTACTTTTGAACGTAGTATTATCGGTTTACTCCACGGCTTGGCTTTGGCACGCAAAATCCAGATTGGACTTGTTCCCTGGCTGTGTTTGGGTCAAAGCTTATCATCCGAATGACAGGATCGCTTTCGCTTGCTCGACGATGGATCTCGATGGCATCATAGCGCCTTTGCAGGTGAGGTCAAGCGCCATGCGGTGAGCCCCAGAATCTTGGTTCAGTGGCAACCGCTTGAGACTCAGGTCCTGTTTGAATTGTCACAAGATGTTTCTGACAAATTTACGTCCGATTGTCCTGTAGGCGCTCCTGGCCAGCTTGAGTGCACAATACGTACGTCGACCATCCTCGACCATCTTGGCCATATTGATGACGTATGAGTCCCGTTCTGTGTACCAACCGAACAGAACAGCGTCCCAGTCCAACGTGAGCGAGCAGCGATGAACACTTCACTTTCGGTTTGACAGATGGAAGTTTTCACGGCGTCTGTCATCCAAGCCGCGGAATCCGGGTGGTTTCTGGCACAGATGGACGTGCAGGACGTCGTTCTCACGGAGAGATACCAAAAAAGAATATTATTACTTGACAGATAAGCCAGGGTCAGGAGTTGTTTAGAGGTGAGCATGTTAACGCAATCATCGCATGATATTGACAAACGAACGGATCTGTCGATTTTAGTCGGACATGGCGACTAAATGGGCCCGGTCTGTCAGACATGTATCCCAGCGGCTGTGCTTATGCTCTTCCTCGTTTGATGCACCATGGGTACGCCATTTCACAGATAAAAACAGACACTCCAGTGGCAGGAAAACCCCAGGCTGCCCAAGCGGTTCGACTCGAGACAGGATGATCGTTTCCTCATTCGCGATTGCTTCCCTCCCCTCGCTTTCGATCGTCCGCATCAACCATGTAGCCCATCAATCCCTCTTCCTCCCAGCCGCTATTGTACTCTCTCTATTTCTACTGTGGATCTTTGTCTCTAACAGAGGGGCGAAATCTCGTGGCTTCCCCTTACCCCCAGGTCCAGAACCTCTCCCGCTGGTCGGAAATCTGCTCCAGGTGAACACTGCCCGGCCGTGGTTAACATACACTGCATGGAAGAAGAAATATGGTAAGCTGATCTCTGAAAGCTGTGTTGTCGTGCTGGACAGTTGCAGGCGATCTGCTACACGTGCGCCTCCTCGGCCAGAGCTTCATCATCCTCAACTCAGAGAAGGTAGCCCGAGCGCTACTTGATCAGCGCTCAGCGTTGTACTCAGATCGCCCAGTTCTCAAGGCTCATTCGATGTAAACCATGTCTTTCTTCTGCTTGTCAATGCCACGCTGACTAGGTCTGACAAGGTTCGGCATGGACTTCAGTACCGTCATGTTACCCTACGGTGACGAATGGAGGCTTCATAGGAAGCTTTTCCAGCATGCTCTCCGTGCGGAGTCCGAAGCACGTAGCCGGCAAGTGTACTTGAAACGAGTGCGCACACTTCTCACGAACTTGCTGGACGCACCCGCGGAATTCGAGCTGCACATCAAGAGGTCAGAATTCCTGTCACACTCCTTAACGTCTTTACTGACAGCAGCGTCCTAGCTTCGTGGCCTCAAATGTCATGGCCCTCTCATATGGCTACGAAACACGGGTTAGGGATGATCCAATGCTCAGAACTGTGATGTCACTGGTCAACCTCCTGGCAAAGGCACTTTCTCCTGAACGGGGTGCGATCCTTTCGGCGTTCCCGTTCCGTATGTCGTAACATTTTGACATCCATTCGTTGTTTCACCTCTGCGCTCAGTCGAGAACCTTCCCGGGTGGTTTCCAGGAGCTGGGTTGTGGCGAGATGCTGCTTACGGGAGGAAGCTCGCGGCTCAAGTTCTCGACGTCCCGTTTAACTGGGTCAAAGATCAAATGGTGTGATATAGTGACTCCTTGCGCTTGGTGGATTCCCTGACTCCCAATAGATGGTTGGCACTGCCCCGCCCTCCTTCGTAGCTGATTGCTTGGCTCAGTTGAACGAAAAGGATGATTGTCCCAAACAAGAGTACGCCATCAAAGCAACGGCTGCAACAATGTTCATCGGTCAGCTAATTTCTTCCGAACTGAAATTTAAGTTCAAACTCTGACACAACGGCCCAATAGCCGGATTTGAGACGGTGCGTGCATGTTGTCCTTGTCAACCTGTTACTCGAACTTATTCCGTTGCAGAGCTCATCTACCCTCCACACATTCATTCTCGCGATGCTTTTACACCCCAAGGTACAGGCCAAGGCTCAGGCGGAAATTGATACTGTGATCGGGAGCGATAGGCTACCCCATTTCGACGACAGGGCATCACTTCCATATGTGGATGCTATCCTCCATGAACTCGTGAGATGGAATCCGGTGGTTCCATTAGGCAAGCTCCAAGAGGCGTTTGCGTTTGCGTTTAATGGGAATAACCTTATTTCAGGTATTCCGCATGCGACTTCGGGTGAAGATGTGTATGAAGGCTATTACATCCCCAAGGGTGCGGCCCAAAAGATCCGGCTCTGTGACGCATGTAGCTGATTCATTGCCCGCAGGTGCACTTGTCATGGTTAACGTCTGGTAAGGAAATTGCACCATTCTTTGTATCGTCGTTCGCTTGTGACAACTCTCCATGAATAGGGCGATGGGCCGAGATGAGGACAATTACACCAATGTCGATGATTTCCGGCCCGAGAGATTCTTATCTGAGGAGGGCAAGCTCAAGGATGGGCCGTCGTTGTCTGCTAACCCAATCTTTGGACTTGGTCGGCGGATTTGTAGGCATCCTGCATCGTTCCTTTGTTCGTCCCATTCATGTCTTGTAAGGTCCGGGACGGTTTGCATCCGAAGCGTTCCTGTGGACAGCTATAGTGTCCATACTGGCCACCTTTCACATCACCAAGGCGAAAGATGCGGATGGTGTGGAGATGGATGTGAAGAAGCAGTTCACGGGTGGCCTCTCTGTGTGCGTGATCATGAGCCTTCCATTCCCATCAAATTGACTGGCCACGTTTTTTCAGGCGGCCTATTGAGTTCCCCTGCTGGTTTATCAGTCGTTCTAATGGACGAGAGAACACGATCCGTGAATACGTTTGAGAAGGCGTCAGCGGCTAGCCTACTATGGCCTTTTTTTTTGCTCTTCATTTTTTCAACGACGTGATGACGCTGGCGTGTAATCCGCCAAGCTAATACTGCGTGTATTGTAGTAGCCTGTATGTTACGACCCGAAACGACAGAGAAATTGCCTACCTTATGAAATGAAGGGAGCTTGGTGGCGCGAAGGACCCATCGTTCGAAAGAAGAAAAAGTGGTCTTGATTACACACGTAATGTCACTAGCAACAGGTACCGCATAATTGGTGGATGACGCATCCGTCCACTAGGAGATACATTGCAACAGAAGTGACCCTCGATTTTATGATCCCCGCCAAAATACTAACGCACTCTTTGAGCGGGTTGAGGTCACCAACGGCGACACGGAGATATCTCGCCCTGAGCGATGATGAACCGAGACCGCCCTCGAACATGTGTCGTACAAGCGAGAAAAATAAAAGCCGTGCCGCTTGATCTCCGCCGTTCCCACCAACTGTTCACGGTCATCAACGTGTCCGAGTCCGTGTGTAAATCAAGCCTCGAGGTCGACCGTCTTCACACACAAGTTTGCATTAGTCTCAGGCTGGTTAGCATCCGGCCAATACTACGCTGCTAAGACTTGAAATGGTTAGCACAAGATAGGGGTAATTACCATTTTTGCCTTGAGAACGGTGATCACTGAACAACTAATTTTGTACAAGTGGTCACCTTTCTGTCGGGCTGTATTCAGCTTAAACAAGGCAATCCGCGGTGCGAACGGAGACTCCATAGGCGCACGCGGGGTCTTAAGCAGGCGCCGTTGTCATAAACTTTCACCTCCACGCACAGGAAGCGGCAGCTCAAGTGGGTTCAAATATCAAATGATGGTAGTGCGAATTCCTGTGGCTGAGACATCTGATGCGCAGGATTGATTCAGCAATGATGGTCACTTTTGTTTGATTACAAGCGAGAAAGCAGCCGCTGTAACAAATGTCCCATGGTTAGTAATCTTCTCCAATCGTTGACGTAGCAATCATATGCACAGCTAGATGCTGCGGCCTAAAAGGAAAGGACCCTGACCGACTAAGAGATGAAAGAAGCTTCGTTGAACAGAATGCCATCAACTTCCAACCCATCCGACAGTCCGGGAATGGTATTATCTCGACCACGCACGACCAGCTTCGCTTTATTTTGCCACTAGCAATATAATACCATACATCAGTGGATACCACGCGCCAGATCGTGAAACCGACCTGGTAGATAAACGGTTTGGTCCCTGCAACATAATTGACCATCGTTTTGATCACGTAAGGAATCTCTGCCAAAACGTCGACCTTCTCTATCAAGCCCTTTGGGTGGGCGATGTCGCCTACATCAACGTAGAGCGAAGCAGAGATAGTGGTTTGAGGAACGGTGAATATCGATGGCCCTGCCCATCGAAAGTCGAGCGCGGTAGGCTTCCTGTAACCCGTATCGGCATCGTGCACAGGTTCGACATGTGTCACGCGAGAGATAACCGGTGCCGACTCCTCAGGCACTTGATCGGGCCATTTGGTCTCCGCAGTCACTACAGCCAACTTACCACGGAGTACGAGCGAGCCAACGTTCACGGTCACCCCGCCCGACCCAGCACCATGTCTGCCATGTGTATCAAGTGTGGTGAACTCCATCTGAATGGCAGAGACACCGCCGTGGGCGCGGCTCTGGAAGTTGCCAAAATTCCATCGGGAAGCGACGAGGTTGGGGCGCATGCCTTGGATAGCATGAACAAACATGCCGATGCCTTTGGCAGCGATGGCTTGGCCTTTGCGAACGATATGACCACTCGTGATGGTGTGAGGCCAAAAGCGATGGACAACGTATCCCTCGGGCTTGTTTGCGTCCGGACCATAGTATGAGAACCCTCCTTTAGGTCCTTGGCCGACTTTGAAACCGGGAACCGAGGCGGGTCGGAAAACCTCGAAGGACAGCTGAAGGTCGTCTGACAAGTTGGCGCGAACGACATACGTCTCTGGGTAAGCTGGGTCCGCGGAGGTTTTGAACGTGAGGGAAAACTGGTCTCCCTTGCACGAACGCTTGTCCAGACCTGGGGGAGGGGTGACGAAATTGTTAACGTTGATGGAGCGCCAGGTCTTCTCTTTGGTGTTGGGATTGTATATCTTGCATGTGAACTGGATCGTCGGGTACCACAAACTGGCGCACTGTCTCGGTCATTCCGTGAGAATTAAACGGATCGCGAGACTGACCCGATGGACGAGTGAATGACTTGCCACATGAGCAAGGAGTCATCCTCGAGGAAGTGGTAGAACGTTTGGGTTTCAGCGACGAAACCACCGGAGCACGTCCATTCCAAGTCATTTGGCTGGAGATCACCAAACAACTCGGAGGCAGAAGTCTTGGGCTCGAAACCTGAGATAGGATGGAAGTTGGGTGTCTTTGGACCGACGGTGGACGAGTTGCTGATGGATTTCTGAGAACTGGATGGTGGGTCACGAGAATATACTCACAAAAGTGCAGATAACATGTTGGTAGATCAAGTAGAAGATGATGATCGATACGAACTCGTCTAGGACTCGGCTCCAATTCTCGGAAGGACCCGGCCATCGACCAGTCCCATCGATGTGCATTACGAGCAAGTCTACTGTATTATCTCTACTCTGTATGGGACCCAGCGTTTATGAGACAACCGTCAGCCTCGAAGGCCTCAACCGTGCTGGTCGAGAATACCTTTCACTGAGCGTCTTTTCAGGCAGGGTCAGATCAGTGGCGCAACCTCGTCTGATGCGATCAACAAGGGCCGTCCTGCGTTGTGACACTGTCGGGATTGGCGGGTGTGGTTGACCCTGAGCGGCCTTGCACCAGCTGATTCAACTCCGCCGTTGTAGATTTATCATACACCATGCATCAGCGGGCCCGAAGGTATGTACCTAGAGGACACCCGAATTGCTAGCAATGCGGAAGCAGGTGAAGGTAAGACTACGGATCTTCAAGCGTTGTACGGGAATATTGCGGGAAACGTGGTACCCTCCTTTCAAAGACGTATTCTGCAGCGGGCGCTCACAGAAGACTGACCGTTTTCCATTCAAGTCTAAACTCCGGAACGAGGAGAGGTACTGGGTATGATTGATTGCCTGACAATATTGTTTAATGTTAGAGCATGAGAAGGTGCAAGATTGCCAGGAGCCCAGTCCTTGCACATGTAAGGATTTTGATGTTACCTTCGATTCATGGACTCAAGTCGTCATATTGATCCAGATAACCTTCTTTCTCGTGTCCTATAAAATATCTTTCGTGTCTGTTGGAGACTCGATCAGCACAGTTTCCTCCTCATGTCAGTCCTGAAGACATAATATTTCATCAGTAAGATCATGACGCTGCCCAACTCGGGATCACACGCACGAGCGAACAAGGATCAAGCCACCCGGAAATTACAAGCAAAT
>JBBPQW010000733.1:0-13722 GCA_038092695.1 Boletus rubropictus | reverse complement strand
TACTTGGAGGCATCTGTTACAATTGTGAAGGGTCATTTGAGGTTTAGCATTGCCAGAACCAGTTCTTTGGTAAAAATCATTTTCAGCCTTTTGAAGGTGTCATTGTGTTGTGTTGTCCACTCCCAAGGGTGGTTTTTCTTCATTAAGTCAAGGAGGGGCCTGGCAATGTTGGAGTAATGGGGTATGAATTGTCTATAGAAGTTAGCAAACCCCAAAAATAATCAGACATCCTTGACTTTCATCAGTGTCAGCCAGTTTTCTATCCCTTTTACCTTGACGGGGTCCATTGTGACATGTCCTTGCTTAATTATCATGCTGAGGTATTCAACTTCAGAGCAGTTGAAGTGGCATTTTTCGAGCTTGAGATAGAGGTTGAGTTCTTTCATGCATGCTAGAATGCATCATGTTCATTCTTCATGTGTCTTCATGTCACCTGAGAAGATTAGCAGGTTGTCCATATATATCACCAGTCATCCCTCCACTATCATGTTTCTGAAGGAATCATTCATGAATCTCTGGAACATAGGAGGTGAGTTCAAAAGTTCAAAGAACATAACTGTTGGTTCGTAAAGCTCTTTGTAAGTGATAAAAGCAGCTTTCCACTGGTCTCTGTCCTTGATCTGAATATTATTGTAGCCCCAACATACATTGAACTTTGTGTATATGTTCACATCCTTTAGTTTATTGATGAGGTCAGAGATAAGCAGGAGGGAATAGGCGTCCTTGATAGTATGTTCGTTCATGTATCGGTAATCTTGGCAGGGTCATAGACTGCTGTCTTTTTTTTTGGAAAAAAAGAATGGTGAGGCCTGAGGTGATTTTGAAGGCTGTATTTTTCCAGTTCAGAGGTTTTCCTCAATAAAGGCTTCTGTGGCCTGTCATTCATTTGGGGATAGTGGGTATACCTTCACTACCTTCAGGACAAAGGAGTTGTCCAAGTTTATTGGATGGTCATAAGGTCGTGAAGGAGGGACATGGTTAGTAGCCTCCTTTTTGAAGATTGTTCTAAACTCCTCATATTCTGTTGAAAGTGTTGGCTTCAGTTTCTTCTTCTCAGCTTCTTCAGCAAGCTTCATGGCTGTTGTATATGCATGGAGCCACTGCATTCATCAGGGTCGGGGAAGTCATTGAACTTTCCAGAGTATCTTCTTCTCCTAATCTGCATGCTTTCTTATTCTCTTAATCATCTGTTTGGGGGTTGTAATGCCACAGAAGCTAAGGACCTTCATGGTGGGTAAGTCAGAAGATCCAAAGCCTAGGTCACCTCATTCAGTATCATTGAGGTTGTTGACCTCATCAGATAAGGAGGTATCAATTTTTTCTAGCACAAGTTGAGCTACTCAATCTCCAGCATCAATCTTTAGGTCTTCCTTTTCATGGTTAAACAAAAGGACTTTCAGGGGTCCTCTGTAGTTGGGATCTATCACCCCTGCATCAGTTTGGATCATATGCTTTGAAGCAAGCCCATTTTGTGGAGCAATTTGGCTGTAGGTTCCTTTGGGGAGATGTACAGTGATCTTTGTGTCAATCAATCCCTTGTTGAGTGCAGGGATAGTCATTGATTCGGCAGCATACAAGTTGTGTCCAGCCACATGCTTTGATCCTTTTGTAGGGATTATAGTGTTTGTCAATAGCTTTTTGACTTTAAACTCAGAAGCTTTAACCGAGCATATCGTTCATCATGGAATTTTCTCCTAGAGGGATGATTCTTCCTGGTAGTATTCCAAGGAGAGGTCGTGAGTTTCATTGATATCAAGGGTTCATTTTATCCAGTCGATTGTTGGGTTAACTGATCAAGGCCAAGGCATTTCCAGTATGGTAGTTTGTCATCCACAATCTAGGAGGTAAAATTTCCCTTTCGTGATCATAACACCAGTCCTAAAGTAGAGGGTGGTCTGGTACCAGACGTCACCATTCTTGTTCTTGATGGCATCAACATTCTGGATCATCAGGGGGTGCAGGAGTCATTTGACTGGGAGTTGGTGTTTTTTAGTGAAGCTCCAATCTAAGCAGGAGATTTCTGCTCTGTAATCTATCAGGGCTTTGGTGTCAATGTCTTTCATCTGCTTTCCTGTAGCCATAAACTGGATTGGAACTCAGAGTTCATGTTTATTTTGATCAGCTATTAATATAGGTTGGCAAGAAAGTCAGGGAGGTACTCATGTTGATGAAGTCCTCCCATCTAAAAACTCTTTCATTTCACAGAGATTTGGGCCATTTGTGTGGCTTCTTTGTCGTCACTTTCTTTGGCATCCACTCCATCTCCAGAGTCCAAGGACTCTTTTTTCTTTGCAACTCACCTTGCAGCTTTTACTGAATCCTTCTTTTTCTTTTGTGTCGAAGAACTAGTTGTCTTGTTTGTCTTCTTATTGGGACAATCCCTTTGTAGGTGTCCATGTTTGTGGCAGTGGAAACACTTGCCATTTCATATGTGTTCTTCTCATTCTTTTCACAAGAGTTCAATGTGGTCGATGTTCATTGCATTGGGGTCGTGGTTTCATTTTGGGGTGTATGTCGGTGTCAGTTGACCCTTAGGATTGGTTGAGTTTCTTGCTGTAAAAGTGGTTAATTATTCATAGGTGGCTTAGAAGTAAAGCGCCTTTTCAAACCACTCATCAATGTAAGTGGGAGGGGTGTCCATTACAAGTATTCTGCACATGAGTACAGGTTTCAATCCTTTGGAGAAAAATTCAATCAATGGCATTAACTTCTTATCATTCATCATGAGCATAGCCATTTTGGTGATGGCCTCTGCCTGCATGTCTGCATATTCAAAAGAGGCTTTGAACTCCTTTTTGAATTGTCAGAATGTCCTGAAGGACAGGGTCATTTTGCTAAGGCAGTCTGCTTGGTATCAAGTGGCCCATTGGAGAGCAACACCTTCCTTCATATAAGAGAGCGCATATGCAACCCTCTTGTCATTGTCATCATAAAGCTCTTTATTGATCAAAAGATAAGCTTTGACTGATAGAAGAAAAGACTTGGCTGTTTCATATTTTCCATCATAAGCCTCAGGTGCTCCTATCTTGAGCTCAGTGGGTTTCATCATTGTTGACATCTTGGTCAAGGTTCTAACTATGAGAGATCTTTGTTCTGTGAGTCCTTCTGATGCAGTGGCTTTGGGGCGTGGTTCTGCAATTGGTTCTAACTGTGTGAGTTTCTTTGTTGGCTCAGCAGGTCCTTTGGTTCAGCTGATGCTTGGGATTTTTCCTCCGAGCTTTGTGTCAGTTGATTAGGGTTTTTCCTCTGATCTTCATTCAGCTTCAGATTTGGAGTCTAAGGTGTTAGGAATAAGGGGGTCGGGGTGTCGGAGTTCAAGTGGGAATATACATAGGGGTTTCTTGCCCTTGGGTGTGGACTCAGGGTTCTTTGAGGATGAAATCTTTCAGTGGATAATTTGGTCAGCAATAATGGCTGCCAGGGAATAAGAGACTAGATCTTTTGTTATGCTTGGACTGGATAGGGACAAGTGTAGACTTGAGAAGCTAATCCTCTAGTTGTCATTCAGAATATGATTGCACAGTTCTACCTCTAACTGCAATAGAGGATTTGGGTTCAGAGACTAAGTCGAGAGTTAGTCGAGTGAGTCGAGAGTCAGTCACAAGGATTTAGCAGTATATCCAAGTAGATCTAGTCTAAGGAGTACTATATGTACAGCAAGGTTTATATATCCATATAAACCAAGCACAGACCAGGTTCATAAAAAAAAAGTAAGAAAATCATATAACTTGAGCAAGAATGGCCATTGGCTAAAAATACAAGACCAAAGAAAGAATGGCCATTGGCTAAAGATAGTCATATGAGATAAGCAATAAGAAAACAATGTGATCATGGTAATGATCGTGCGAAGTCTGAAGATGATAGCCATGGGAGCAGCTAAGTGGTTATACAATGCGCTTAGAGTGCAAAATAAAGAATGAAAAGGATAAACTGTAACACTTGTGTAGGCTTTCCCATAACCTCAAATAATTACTGAATGAGTGTGGGGGTTTGAATAAATGAGGTGTATAATGAATGAAAGTGATGTGTAGCTTTTTCTAAAGGATTGTGGAGGATAGTAATGCAAGAAATGATTGGTTTATAGAGGTGCTCTGTACAAAGCAGCAGGCAAGCTCTCTAAAATGGGATCATGACTTGTGTGATGAGCTTTTGACTTACCAAGGGTAACAGTGTAGTAGCATATTACTTGGATCATTTCCAGATCAAGGACAAAGATTGTAAGATTCATAAAATATTGTATGCCAGTTTAATATCTTGGCTTGGATTGAATACAAAAAGCATTGTTGTAAATGTCATAAAAATGTCATAAAAGTCATTAATCAGGGTATGATTTCCTTACTCCTTTACCTTCCTTCTAGGCTGGATGTCCTGGACAGCAAGTGAGTATCAGTTTACCAGAAACTGAGTTCAGGTAGTAGTTTGAGATCATTCCAGATACTTGGAGGCTTGGCCATAGGTCCATAGCTTTCATGGATGACATTAGGCAGCAGCAAAAAATCTCAACCATTATCCATGACAATTAAGTGGGCAATGAGGTTTTGATAAAGAATAATAGTTTTCAGTTGTTCTAGACACATATGTTGGCATCAGTTTTGAATGAAGACTGGACAACTTTGAATGGAAAGACCAGGTATGATAGCACTGCAATCTGCTAAAGAACAGTGTTTTGAAAGTCTCCTCAGACTTCTTCAGTTCTCAACTGGACAACTTCAAATGTAAGACCAGGTGCACAATAGTACTGCAATCTTCATATCAAAAGGAAGAAGAGGAAGACATAGTTTAAGTCCAATCATGACTATAATGGAGACTCAGTTTTCATCCAGTCATGATGATGAAACACAAAAGGAATAGACATGGTTTGGGTCTAGTCACAATTGTATCTCTTGCATAATCTATGCCAAGTGGCAAAGGAAGTGGTAGTTTAAGGTCACTCTGGACCACAATGAGCAACTAAAGGTTTTGAACACAGATGACCTTGACAACTGGACTTGGCATTTTGTTTAATATCAGATCATTAACAGCTAATAGATGGTTTTGGGGTCCTCAGTTTACCACTAGAATCAGACTATGGTAAAAGGTTTTCTGACCCTCAGTTGACCCTTAACTGGACAATACAACAGGTTTTCTTGTCATCAGTAAACCTTCAAATGGACACCTGTAGTTTACTGTATTTTTGGTCCACCAGTAGTTTAGTGTCATTTCAGACACATTTAAGCAAACCAAAGCCCATGGCTAAACAAGCAGGCAGCTTGGCACAACTCCAACAGCAAGCAAAGGTTTTTTGGACACAGTTCACCTTTAACTGGATAACACATTCTAGTTTATAGTCATTGCAGACTATATCATAGGTTTTTATCTCTTCAGATCACTCTAAACCAGTAGATATGTTATCATAGTTTAATGTCTTCACAGACATTAGGAGGTTTTCTTTCCAAATCACCAGCAACTGTATCCATCATAGTTTATAGTCATCATGGACTATATTGTCATTGGTTTTCTATTTTCTTTGGTTAACGTTGAACCAGACAGTGGTAGTTTATAGTCTTTCCAGACTAATGACTAAGGTTTTTCTATGGGAAATCCTAAAACTCCCAGGGGATGCACAATTTTCTTTTGAAAAGAGATCTTGCAACTCCATGACTAGTGGTTTTGATAATGAAGATCCCCAACTCCAATCTCAGCTAAGCTTTTTCCAGTTAACCACTCCACTAGCTTGCTTCAAGACTATGGGCTGTACTTCAGCTCTTTGAGTGACAAGTTTTTGACAATGGAGATCTTTCAACTCCAAAGAAAAAAGGAACTAGAATACCTTGAAAAAAGGTGACTAGGCAAGAGTGTAAAGAAGGATGGGTTCAATGACAAATTGTCTCTATACCTGAAACACACTTTTGGGTCAGATTATGACCATAGAGGAGGTAACAGTTTTAAGTCTTTCCAAACTGACAAAGTGTTCTGAAGATTTTAAACATAGCATACCAACAACTGGATGATAAGGGTTTTTAACACAGTTAACCCATAACTGGTTCCACACTAGTTTAAGGTCAATTCTGGACCACAATGAATTTTTCTGGATAACTCTCAACCAAATGGTTTTTTGTAAATGCATGGCTAACCAATAACCAGCAACTGAAGGTTTTTTGGGAATCAGCTAACCAGGAACTGGACTGGACAACAAATGGCTATGATTTTGAACACAGGTCATCAAAAACTGGGACCACATGGTTTTTGACACAAATAACCAGAAACTGGTGAACAAACAAACAAGGTTTTCTGCATAAAGCACAGATGACCAAGAACTGAATGTCAGCAAAGTTTTGAACACAGTTAACTCAGAACTGGATAAGACAGGCACATTGTCCAAGTACTCAAGATCCTCTCATCAAAGGAGACTTCCAAGAGCTTTAGACCAAAAGTGGGAAAATGGACTTCAACTCTGTTTATTGGTAGTGTCTTCTTCTCATCACTTCATGCACAAAAGAGGAGAACAGGGTTTTATTGATATCACCCAGAAACACATGGAGATGGCTCAAGGCTGGTGTCATACAATGCTTTAACACAGCATTCTGCAGCTAGTTGTAACATGAGAGCTAGCAATTGCAGGGACTATATATGTCATCTATCCCTAAATGCCTTGGCAGCCCTAGCATAGGTAAGGGGCAGGCAATGCCAGAGTCTGCTCTGTATAACCCTAAGCAAGGGTATTGCTACCTGGTAACAGTGATATGCTGTCTGTCATCAAGTGACAGAGCACTCTCATTCCCTTAAGCCTGGGACCCAGCTATGTCCTCAAGTAACATGCTCTCAAATAGAAGATGAAAGATACAAAGTACTGGGGCTTATGACACAAAGCCAACTTCCTTTTTCAAACTCTCAACCATTTTATAAGGTTTTTGACTCCTTAGATAATCTTCAACTAGGCAATCACAGTTTTGAACACAGTTGACCCAGCAAACTAGATGACAGCAATCTTCTTGACACTTCAGCTAATCAGGAACTGGACCATAGACAGGGGTTTTGAACACAGCAAACCTGTAACTGGCACTAAAGGTTTTCTGGACTTCAGCTTATGCAGTAACCAGACTATAAGCAGTTTTGAAAGCCTTGGCTGACTATCAACTGGACAATAAGCTTTTGGTAACCTCAGATAAGCTATAACCAGCTTGGCCTTAACATGGTGGCCACAGCACAGAAATGATGGCATATCTTGGCAATCTTCAGAGGTGAATACACACTCAACATGCTCCTAGGACTTGCAGAATGCTCACTTCAAGAAATTATCAGCAATGCATATGGATTGAGGAAAACTATAGAGTCTTGACCTGGGTGAAGGTAATGAGTAAGCCACTGAGTAAGCAGGGCAGCAGATATATCTATATAAGGGAATAAATACAAGTAATGTACAATCCCCTGGTCTATGAATATGCAGTCATAGATAAGTAAAAGTCTAGAATAGTCAAGAAAGGGTCTATAATGGAATTATATCATAGTAATGTCATGATTAGTGATATAAAGGCTAGATGCACCTAGAATGTCTGTAATGTAAGGAATGCATGTGTAAGTAGATAAACTATAGAATACAGTGAAATAAACTTGGATGGCTGTATCCTGATAAAATAGGATACCTTGGCAATAGCTGGATAAGATAAGGAGAAACACATCTTAAGATAAGATAAGAGAAATGCATAGGGAAGGGGCAACAATGGTTAGGAGTCACTATGCATGAACATAGAGGAGGGGAGTAGTATGGGTTAGGTACTACTATGCATATGGCAAAGAATAGAGCAAAGACTTGTAGTTGATGCTATGCATAACTCAGGATGTAGGGAAGTGTAGCAATATCAGGAAAGGGAATTTTTGTGTTTCTGACAAGAGAGTAATGTTTTCATTCTTGTCATCATCCCATGTATCATGGGCAATGGGTGTACAGGCTTCTTTATGTGTGCACCTGCAAGTGTGCTTTGAATCTTGGTTTTGATATTACAGAACCACTGCATCAAGGAATGCTTTTTCCAAAGTAAAAAAAGAGCTGGTTTTCATCTTCTGGCCAAAAGAGAGGAGAATTACTGCCATTTTTTTTAAGCAGTTGACTGAACTGCTGAGTTGGGGCTAATAGAAGGGGGCACACTATCCAAGCACTAAGAGTCCTCACAACTGTAACTTCTCAAAGTCTGGGATTGAAGGCAGGAATGAGAAGGGAAAAAACTCTATATTCTTCACTGGTCTCCTTGAAGCTTTTTCTTATTGCTTAAGGAGTAGAAGCATCCACATAACACAGCTTTTATAGACAAAAGATGAGAAAACTTGGTAGACAGCTCAAGGCCAGTGTAGAACAATGCTATAACAAAGCATTTTCTAGCAGATTGTAATGCAAGTATCTGCTATTATGGAAACCAGATATGTTGTCTATTCTTAAATACCTTGGCAGCCCTAGCATGGGTAAGGGGCAGGCCCTGCCAGTGTCCACTCTATTAATCTCAAGCAGAGATATTACAACCAGTTACAGTGGTTCACCAATGACATTGAGTGTCATGCACTGGTCTTTTTGTCCTGGGATCCAGGTTTGTGCTCTTTGGTGAAGTGCCTCCAAGTAGAAGATGGGTGACTTTGTATGAAAAGCACTTAGTTGGAATGTGGGGAGAAAAGAAAAGGACTTAATTAAGAAGCCTAGCAGCTAAGAAGGAACTATCTCCAGCTTGAAAAAAGTGGGATAGGTGAGAGTGTTGTATATAACAGCTTTGATAGTGCAATAAGGAACTAGCTGCTCTTGAAGAAAGGCAGACTAGATAAGGGTTGAGGGCATTCTTGAGAGAGTGGCACAAAGTGTGTCATCACACTCTGACTTGTGAGTTGGAGCTAGGGCTCAACAAGCTTAGCAAGTGATAACATAAAGAAAAAGGGGTGATGAGCTGGTTACCATGAAGAATGACAAGCAGTGGAGAAATGGTATGTTTGAAATTATGTCAGGATCACACTCAAAGTGAATGTGCCTATAATGATGAATTCCAAATGTAAAGAAATACAACAATACTACTAACTACTTATATATACTAGCTATAGGTGCACATAGGCCAGCTTAGGGCCAGCATAGAATGTACTAGAATGTTCTGTGGTAGAGGGCTTGTGGCTATGTGATAAGATAAGACCTGATTAGATAAGATAAAAGGGAAAAGTGGGAAGAGATATTGTACCATATAGTACAAGTAAATAAAAGGAAAATAATAATCCTAACATTGACCCTTTATATACCAGGGTCTTATGTGCACAAACCACTACTCTAGGGCAGGCATGGAACATCATAGAATTTACTAGAGTATTCCTGATAAGATGGTGGCTGTGTGATAAGATAAGATTAGATAAGATGAAAGAAAAGTATTCATAAAGGAAAATAAGAGTTCTGATACTAATCTAGTCCTAAATTATAATGGTGCCCATTCCCACAACTTGCTACTAGATTTGGCAGGATCTATTCAGGTCAGGAAGTGTTTTGTAATTTCATCTATTTACTTCTTTGTATGCATACATTGACTGTAATCAACTCATGGCTGGCTACAGCTGGCCAACCACTATATCAGCTGATAAACAACTTTGTTGGCTAGCCAAACTGAGCTATGCTAGTATAATCAATTCCAAGGCCATGCCTGACCTAACTGCTGCTTAAGCTAACAGGAACCAAGACTGATCATAAGTTAGCCAAGTCACAGCAACACTAATGAAGGCAATGTAACATATAACACAGGAATTGCATTGCTAATAATAGGGGGTCCATTGCCAAGTAATGCAGGTTGGACCAGGCCATCACTAACAGTGGCAACACACAATGCATAACACAGGATCACAGGGCAGGATCCCTGACTTCCACAAAGTGGAGGAGCATTCTTGCTGGCCAGGCATGTCCAAGTCCAAGCAAATGGACATGCAGGAACTTTTTGCTAAATAAAGATATTGTGGTTTGTTTGTTCTACTGTCTCCTTCCATCCACTGCCGTTGAACATAATCAAGGAGAAATGGAGTAACACTTGGAATATGAGTTGATCTTTATTCATGAAACCCTTCTTTGCTTTTTCCTATTAGGTTTATTCAAAAACAACTATGCGCTGTGCCGCATTTACTTGAGGAGGCTTGGGACCCACTAAGAAGTAAATTAAGGTCATAGAATGACAGTCGGATATTCACAGACTTGATGCTATAGCCATTGTCAGTGTAAGAAAGAAAGAAATATTTTCAGTACCTGCCTTGGGATCATAAATGTGCCATTGCCAAATTTGAGTCATGTCAACAAGGGCGCAAACTTGTTGGCACCAGTGGTGACTCAGAGTGGGCTTGCTATCATAGTCATGTGATGGTTAATAACTACCTGTTATCCCCAATGTGGATCCTCCAGGTTATTAACATTTGGGTTTTCGCCCATACCCTACTTCTGGCAATGTGTTTTGGCTCTTTAGTGCTGGGAGACTTGTTAAAAGACCAACCATAATGAGCATGCTAGTTGAAAGCATAGCATGAAAGACATGCTTGTGAATGAATCGACCCTGCACATCTGTTACATTTTCCACCCTCTCAAACTCTCATTGCATAACATTCCCATCATCCCATAGTACATCATTCTCACATATATCACATGTGTCATCATACCTACATTATACATCACTACACCTTTCATCCATACTCATATATAAGGTCATTACTATCCATGTACTTCTTCCTATGTTTGGTATTCTCATTCACTGCACTCTCATCCTTCATGTGGGTCTGGTCATCATTGAGCATATTCTTACATAATACCAAATGTCGCCTCTGTCACTGACCTCTTCAGTCCCCAACACCCTTCCCCCAATGCTAACTCTTCATTGCAGGGCTTCTTTCCACTATCCACATCTTACCCAGGTTGAGAAGCTCTTCACTGATCACCTGTGTCCTTACTTAACTTCTCACCCTTCCCCCTATCAACTCCCCTGCTCAATGAGCCCTTCGCTCTGAGTCTCTCCCCTCTCCATTTAGCTTTGCCCATGCCATATGGCCTTTCGCCCACAATTGTGTGCCCTTGTATGGTGTCCTCCACTTTAATGTGAAGTACCGACTTCCTCTTAGTGCTTGAGCTTGTTCACCTGGCATGTTTGCTCACACTTCCCCCAAGTCATCATGTCCTCTATCCTTGCCATAGAATGTGATCACCCCATCCGAACCATGAACACACCACCTCCCACCCATGCATGAGTGGCATCAACTGCAGCACAATTCCATGACATGGTGACTGCATGGATGATTGATTACAACCTTAATTCTGATACTGCAGGACCACCTCTGACACTCCAACCATCTGTCATATCCCCACAGACACCTATCCACACACCACCCTCATTGCAACTGACTGCCACTGTTTGAGAAGTATACTCAAGGACGGGACCCTGACCTCCATCACTCGCCCACCTACATGCTCCACTCCCATCCCAACCATCAATATCTCTGAAATAGAAAGCACCCATATGGCTTCCCCTGTAGCACATAACCCATATCAGGCACACATGTCCCTACCCCATGGATCAACTTTTGGGAACAGGCCAATAGGTAAATCAGTGGCTGCAAAGCCAGAGTTGTTCAATGGAGATAAGAAAAAGTTTTCAAAGTTCCTGCACTCCATGACAATCTATCTTGGTGCATACAAATGCAAGCTGACAGACAGGCAGAAAATTCTTATAATGCTATTGTTTATGTGTGAAGGGACAGCAGGCAAGTTTGCCCAGGAGTATTTTGATCATGAGGGATCAGTGATACATGTAGCATCCTATGAGAAGTTTCTTAATCAGGTCCAAACCCATTTCATGCCTGCAGACTACTGCTCAAAGGCTGAGAGTGAACTTATGGGGCTGAAACAGGAAAAGAACCAGTCAGTCGAAGACTACTTTGTCCAGATAAGCCAACTTTGCCATGTCACTGACTACAATTGGGAAAGTCATGGTACAATGCTAATCCATATTGCTCATCGAGGAGTTCTTAATGAGGTGGTTAGTGCAGTTGAGTTAAATCAACCCCATCCACTTGATTCCACCAATATTTGTGACTGGGAAGTCACTTTCACATGAACACAGAATGCATTGGAAGCACAAAAGGCCCATCTTCATGAAATGCATGGATACCTACAACCCATTGTCAGAACTCTTCTTTTCCTTACCTGATATTCATACTATACCACCTTATCTCTCCTCCTCTCATCTTATCTTATCACACAGCCACTAGGGCTAGGGCTCATGATGTCATAAATAGCTGAGACCATTCCATAGCCGGCCCTCAACTGGCCCACATGCACCTCTCATGTAGTATATAAGTAGTTGGTAGAGTATAGTGTAGTTTTCTCACGCTTGGTATTCATCACCTTAGGCCACTTTCACTTTGAGAGTGTGATCCTGATATAATACCAAGCATATCCTCACTGCTCACTGTCGTCCACAGTGACCAGCTTATCACTCCAGCCCTTCACATTATCACCTCAAGTGCTGGTCAAGCCTTTAGCTCCCACATACAACCCTAGAGTGCAATGTTATCTTGGTAGTGCCCTCTCAAGCACGATCCCCTTCGCCTAACTGTGCTACTTAAGCTGCATGTTAGTTCTTATTGCACTGTCAAGCTGTTCACACACAACTCCTGCCTATCCTCGTTCCTTCAATGGAAGATAGTTCCTCTTAGCCATTAGGCTCCTTTCCCTAAGTTTCTGTTTCTGTCTTTGCCACTTTCTGACCAAGAGCACTTCACTTGAAGTCAACCCCACCTTCCAGGCCTCATTTCCTCTTTGGAATGTAATGCCCATGTCGACCATCATGCACAGTGGTCAGTGTCTGATCTCTTGATGATCAGTGGTAAACCACCATTATTTGGTTGATTCACGCATCACTGCCATTCACATGTTGTGCCCTTGTGTGGACATTGTGCTTTAGTGCACCATGGTTACGAGCCCTCACGTCATGACTCATCACATTACCTAGCATTATTGGGTAGTTCTACACTGGCTTTGACCATCTACCAAGTCTTGTTGGTTCTGGTCTATAAGAACCATCTTCTGTGGATGCCTTTTACCCACAAGTGGTGAAAAGAAGCCTCGGAATCCATCAATAAAGAAAGAGTTTCTTCCCCACCCCTTTTCTGCTCTTGGTCTTGACCTAGAGGAGTCATAAAAGTACTCTATGTGCTCGGACATCACAACCCCTTCCTTTCACCCTTGAACCTAAGACACTTCGGTGTTGCTCAGTTATTGTGCCCCCTCCATTCTAGCCTTGATACAGCTGCCTCACCATCAGCTCAAACAAAATGGCCATTATAATCCTCCCCTCCGGCCATAGGGCATACACTGGCCAGTCCTCTGCATCCACTTTGGATAAAACCTCCCTTGATGCCGCAGTATTAAGGTACCAAAACCCCGACTCAAAGCACACTCGCAAGTGCACTCATCAAGAAGCTTGCACACCCATCCTAGGTGATGCCTGGGATGACATCATGGATGACGACCTTCCCCTTGCATCCTCAACCTTTATAGCATCAGTTAATGCTTCCTCCTTCCTTAGAGCTAATGATGAGCAATCAGCCACATCAGCCGATGACTACCTCACGGCACCACCATGTGCCTCTCCTATTACTCCCAAAACCCTGGTACCTGAGCAAGGTATGTATGCAGCCACCAGTATGCTTTCTTCAAGTGAGATGGCCATATTCTTTGCCTCTAGTACCACAATC
>JBBPQW010000732.1:0-13745 GCA_038092695.1 Boletus rubropictus | reverse complement strand
CGAAAACTGTTCTTTCTGGCGCCAGAGAATCGATTTAGGTAGGTAGGGCTACAGATAAATGGCGTTACATCCAGTCCAGCAAGACCTCTCTTTCTTGTTGTTTGCGGGCATCACTCACCTTGCCGTCCGGAGAACAATCAAAGGCCTTACGCAATATGTACTTCTCCATCTTTGGATGACCATCTTCATCGAATTGTTGCGAAGAGCCCATCGAAAACGATTTCTCTTTTGGGTCGATGTTCATCGCAACCTCCAGGAACGCCTTGTCAAGAAAAGGCACGCGCGCTTCGAGTCCCCATGCCATGGTCGACCTGTGAAATTGTCGGTATATGTGGGTCAACGAGCAGCCTGCTCACTTGTTGGCACGGAGACAGTCCGCTGTGTGGAGGTTTTTGACCCGGCGAACGCATTCCTGGTGAAATGACTTGCTGTCGGGTGCGGCGTGGAAATAGAGGTATCCTGCCAGTGAAAGATGTATCAGGTCCCCATAAGTGCACCCCCGCGGCACGCAACTGTTCCGCACCTCCGAAGATTTCATCGCTACCCTCCCCGCTTAACACCATTTTTACACCCATAGCCTTGATCTTACGACTGAGAAGGTACATGGGCGTGCTCGCCCGGACAGTCGTCACGTCATAGGTCTCGAGATGGTAAATGACATCTGGTATTGCATCCAGTCCTTCCTGCACGGTAAAAACGAATTCATGGTGAATGGTACCCAAAAAATGTGCTGCTTTCCGTGCCGCTAAAAGGTCGGGAGAGTTTTCTAATCCAATCGAGAATGAGTGCAGCTGAGGCCAAGCGGCAAGCATCGCTGTTTGGCGATCGATTAGGACTGGTATGTACGTGAACGGTGCCAACTCCTCACCTCGTTCAGTCAGATCGTCCCATTTTGGCGTTGGGGGACCGCTGGTGGCTTCGGCCAGCTTGCGTTTGCGAGCCTCGAACTGCGCTTGTGCGACCTTTTCTGTCTCTCGTGTAGCAATGGCAGCAATCAAACTGCTATCCAAGCCGCCGCTCAGTAGGACACCGTAAGGCACCTCGGACATCAACCGTTTTCGAACGGCTGCCTCGAGTGTTTCGCGAATCAAGGTGTAGTCTGCCGATGTGGTGCGGACCAGTGCGTTTTCTTGGTCACCGTCGAACCACGAAGGCTGATAGTAGCGTATGGTGGTGTTGTCTCGACTGTCAAACACATGACCGGGAGGGAATGAGATGATTTTGTCGCATTCATCCGTGAGGGCTTTGAGTTCGGACGCGAAATAGGTTGCCCCAGGCCGTTTGGAACTCCATCCCTGGTAAAGAGTGGTGATGCCAATGGGATCACGAGCAGCGATGATCCTAGACGGCGTCACGGATTCGTCTAACAAGACGAAGGCGAACATCCCATCGAGGAATGCAGGGACGTTTTTATCATGTTTCTTGTACTGGCAAGCCACGTAAATAAGTTTAGGGGTGAAAGAGAAACCAGCCCACATACCAGAGGTAAAATGACTTCGCAGTCTGAGTGCGTCTTGAACTTGACGCTTGGAGCAAGACTTGCACGAAGCGAAAGATGGTTGTAGATTTCGCCGTTCACGGCGAGGGTGAGCTTGCCGTCTTCGCTCACGAGGGGTTGAGCACCGGTATCTGCACATGTGTTAGATCGCGCCGTCTTCGCATCGAGACCGGATACAGACCGACTCCAACGACGGCGAGACGCTCGTGGCAGAGTATGGCATCCTTGCCGACATAGCACCCTGACCAGTCCGGCCCACGGTGGCGGAGACGTTTCGACAATCTAATGAAATGAGCACGGTCTGTGAGTGGGTTTTCGAGGCCATGCAGTGCAAGGATTCCACACATGAGGTTTCGGACGCAAGGATGGTCTTGACAGATGCTACATGCAGTGCCCCCACATAGTTTGTATACAGCTTGTAAATAACAGGATCTATTATTCTTCTAGTGCGATGGCCGTCCACTCAGACGACGTCCAGCGTCTGTTTCTCCAGGCAGTCTTTTCTCGCGGGACTCTTTCTTTCAGCCACGCACAAGTTCTCTGGGAAAGATGCATAGGCGCCGTCAAAGGTTTGAGTCAGAGCTTTGACCAGTTATCCCGTGTGGCCGACCCCCCTCCCAAGCTGCCAATCCCTCTCTCGCCATACGCTTTGACGACAGCAGACGAGCATGGGACAGATTTGTCTCCGATATCAACACTACCCTCAATCCTCTTGACCTCGAATTCCGTCATTTGATGGACGAGCAAACCGGGAACGAGACATACGCCGTGGTGCGTGACCTGTCCGCGAGCATTTTGCGTGGGTTGACCCACTGGTTTTGTCTACAAAGGTGAACATAAAGGACGACGAGGTTTCCCAGATGGCCACGGACTACACGCCCCTCGAGATTGCTTACTTCAAGGCAGTTGTACGTGACACAGCCAGGACGCGGGCACGGCGACTGACTGTCTGACCGGGCCACGACAGGTCGAACAAATCATGCTCGCACCGCGTGAGGCATACTCTGTATCGTCGCTCGCTGCCCTCCGCGAAGTAGGTTCACTCAAATCAAACATGACCAAGTCTCAGGCAGAGGTCGTCCTGAGCAGTCTCGTAGCCAAGGGATGGCTGCTGAAGAGCCAGTTCAGTGACCCTCCGTATCCTATCTCTCTTTTTCGGTGCTGAATCTTCCCTAGACGTGCACGCTATTCACTCTCGACGCGTGCGCTTCTCGAGCTCTTACCCTACCTCAAGTCAAATTATCCCGAAGAATATCTCGAATGTACGATTTGTATGGAGGTACGGTCGGTTCCTCTTACCTTGGATTCACCCGACTTCTCATTCATCGTCCTTAGATCATCACACATGGTGCTGGTTGCAATACTGCAAACTGCAAAACGAGGATCCATTATCATTGCTTTAGAAAGCTTCGTTCCCGTCACGGCCAGTGTCCTGCCTGTGGGACGGACTGGCCACAAGATGCAAAGAATCTCAAACAGGTAGGCGAGGCTGCTGTTAAAGATGGTCAAGATGAAGGCCGGCGTACACGTAGGGAGAGCATAGTGGGGAGTGACGAGGATCGGGACGAGGAGGAGATGATGATGGACGAAGATGAGCCCGAGCCATCTCAGCCCAGGCAATCTCAGCGACGTGGGAAAAAAAAGGCCATGGATTTTGACGAGGTCGAGGAACAGGAAGATGGAAACGAGGCTCCCCTCCAGTCTCAAGCTATCGCCCGCCGTCGTTCCACGAGAAAGCACTAACACTACCTCGTCACCGGCACTGAATACTCTATGGGCTATGGAAGCTTTTACTCATAACAGGTGCTACAGTGTTATTCATCTATTGACATGACTCGCGGGGACCCGCGAGGCTGCCCTGTCCCGAGCGAAGTATCCACAAACCCGAACCTTCCTTTCCCCCAGACTTGTATTCGTCGCTTCTCTCTCTGACCCTCACCAAATTGATCATTCCATTTGCGCAAGTCTGCCAAGGAACCCAAAGATTCAGAGCTCGAGGGTGTGATCTCTTCAAGTGCTCTGGCGAAGTGTCTGAGGTTGATGGTCCGAGGATGGTCCGTGAATGCTTCAGAGGCCGAAGCATCCAACTTGTGTGTTAGGGTGTCTTGCATAGCGGCTTCTGGTGACAATTTCCATGGCACGCTGACCCCCTCTTTGACTGCGTGGAGAGCAGCAGAAACACACAAGTCTTGAGAGCTCCAACGTTAGAAATACATGTAACAATCAAAAGATCAAACGCACGTTTCAAATCCGATCCTGAAAAGCTTTCGGTCTGTCTAGCCAACGTACTTACATCGACGTCCGTCGCCAACGTTTCGTCCCGCAACAGAATACGCAGAATACCTGGGACAGGACAACGTTAGAGTGCATTCTGTTGCGCACTTGACAAAATCAAGACACTACTCACCCTCCCTTTCCTTCTCCCCCGGCAGGTCTACCAACAATCTTCGCGGTAATCTCCGTAATACTGCATCATCGAGATCAAAAGGCCTGTTGGTAGCGCCGATAACCATGACTCTCTCCTCCACGCCCGACTGACTCTTTAGTCCGTCCATCTCCTGCATAAACTCGGTGATGACGCCGCGATGAGCCATAGCACCACCTGAGTCGCGAGCAGATGATCGGGCCCCGAAAAGTGCATCGATTTCGTCGAGGAACACGACACAGGGGGACAGGCGCCGAGCAAGGCTGAAGACTGCTTTAACGAGTTTTTCGCCTTCGCCAACGTACTAAAATTAAGTCAGGGATAATCGGAATTGGGATAACCGAGCTACGAGGAAGCATACCATGTCCATAACGTCAGACGGTGAGATCATCAACATCCTGCAGCCGGCCTCCTTCGCGAGAGCCCGTACTACGAGAGTCTTACCAGTTCCCGGAGGTCCAAACAAAAGACATCCAGTCATGGCATGTTCTTTCAGGATGCCCGTTTGAAAAGCCGCAGGATAAAGAAGCGGGAGTGACACCAAAGTTCTCACAGAGTCGATCGTATGCGGAGGAAGATGAACCTGTGCAAAAGTCGTCGAGAGAGTAGCTAGTCCAGTTGCATCAGTATTCATGCACGCACTCGCCATTGAGTCAAACAAACTTACCGGGATCAACGATGCAACCCAATAGCCGCTTTTCGTGGGGATCAAGATCTTCGTCTTGCTTGACCTTTTCCACTAACTCATCTATTAGTCTGCCTTCCTCACCGTCCTCGAGTTCGAGCGCGTCTAATTCATCCTCGGTCCCATCATCAAATTGGCTCTCGCGAGGAACACGGACACGTGCATCTTTTGACCAGGCCCGACGAAGATGACGCGAGAAGCGTTGTGCTGCCCAGGCGCGGTGTATCGCGGACCAAGGGACGGAAGTTGGTTCGAGCGTCGCGCCAAGTGTCTTAGATGTCGTGGACGGAATCACGGCATGAGAGACAATGGAAGAGGAGACAACGCTTCCAACTGCTCGATCTGCAATCTGGCGTATCGAAGACCAAGGTTCGACGCGTATGCTCCAGTCTTCCCACATCTCGTGTTCTTCAGGGTATTGTGGGCCAGTCGACAAAGGAGAGTCAATGTCGGGTCGGCGTTCAGGATCAGCAGAAGATGCGATGATTTCCACATCTGCTTCGAGCTCATCGTAATTTGGCCCTGAATCCTTCGCGATTTGGTCGGTACCTGCACTAGCCTCCACCCCATCATGATGACGGGGGGTGGACGCGCTGTTGGCTACGCCCTTCACATCAGCCTCTAGCACACCTCCGATCCCTCCAACACCTAATCGCATAGCCAACTCGTTTACTTCCTTCCGCCGGGTCATCCTATACTTCCTTTCCGCACCGTGATCCCGTGAACTGGGAAGTATGACGGAAGCTCGGAAGAACTTTCCTGAAGCACCTCCTGGGTTACCGTCCTCAGAGTCGCCCTGCCCACTCCCGAGCATATCCAGGAAGGGAGTCGATCCCCCTCCCAATAAAACTATTGGCTGGCGTGGAGCATCAAAATCAGCCGAAGGGTATGGAAGGGGTGGTTGTGTAATCACTTGAGAAGATCCATTGGCTCCATCGCTGCTGAGGAGAGAATAACCTGGAGAGGAGGCAAAGAGTCGTGGAACATCATCAAGAAGCGCAGCATCCCCGTGCCTTTCCCATCGCCGAAGACGCTCTCGGAGACGTTTTTCGCGCACCCGCGTTGCATAGTCATCCTCGCCCCACTCGGAAGGTTGAAAATTCGCCGCGCTAATGTTGGGACTTGCGTTAGAACTAGATACTCCAGGGCTGGAACGAGCAGTATGTCTCCGGAGGCTGCTGACTGAACCCGAGCTGGATGGTGTCTGTGCTCCAACGGACATCGAGAATGGCCCAGGGAAAGTTGGTAAGGCGAGTGAAGGTGGCCCGACAAGTGGTGGCGTCACACCGCACACGATCGTCATTGGACATGCAACAGGGGACGAGGGACGCGCGATTGGACCTGTTCTACGAGCGCGTACTGCACTGAGGAGGTGAGGGTACCAAGCGGGTGTTGTAGGCGCAAGGGTGGGAAAGTCGCGAATATAGACAATGCGGGGACGGATGCGTGGAGGCTGTAATGATTCGGAAGATGAGGGGGAGGGCATGTTGATGAGCTCATCGAAAAAGGCTTTGACTCGACTTGGGGTTGAGGATGAACGAGAGGGGGTAAAAACTGAGGAAGGGCGTCCACGAGACGCAGCGACTGGGGCAAGAACATGGAGAGTCATCTGAGAAATCCCTGCCGGAGGTATGAGGCTTGGTTCTGAGTCTTCCGCTTCTTCGGTGACGGAAGAGAGGCGGCGAGAGGGAAGAGGAGGCAAGGCAGGATGGTACTGAAGAGGATTTCTGGGCAGCTGGATGGCACTGGCTGCTACAGGCCAGACAGGTCAGTGCATAGATGGGACGGACGACGCTGATGACTGCACCTTTTCCAAAGTGGCCCCATTCACCAGCAGCGAGGTGAACAGAATCAATCACGAGAACCTCAGCGCCGGTCCTACGAGCCAACTCGCGGACTGTCTCGTCGAGAACGTATTCGCCGCCCTCTACAGGGCAGTACAATGCAAGGGTTGGTTCTATGGGAGGACCTGTAGGAGAAGAGTACGCGGCCCGATGTTGTGTCTGAGGATGGAGGGCGATGTGCAGGTTGGTGAGAGCTTCTTCGAAGAGCTCTGGTGGAGGCAACGCGCTCAGGTTGGGAGATGAGTCGGGGAGCCATAGGATATCGAGTCCAGGAGGCAGCTGGGGCCTGTCGTCGGAGTCCTTGGACAAAGAGGCAGAAGGTGTGACAGAGGCTCTCTGCCTTCGAGGAGGTTTCTCTGGTGCGGGATCTGTGGGAGCATCGGCCTCTGGCGGGGAGTCTGAGGAGGCAAGTACAGGCTGGTCGCTGTGCTGCTCGTCGATGACTGGCTGTGATGATGCGAGTCGCTTGTGTACCCTCGATGACGGCCGGTCGTGCTGAGTGCTGCTCAAGCTGGACTCTCTCGTGCGTGCGAGCGTCGGTGGGTTAAGGCGTGTGGCGGGTCTCCTGGAGGCCTCGAGGACTGTCCTAGCGAGCTGCGACGTCCTGCGCATGAAAACGGGTCCTGGTCAAGGTGAGCTCGCTGTGTGTGCCAACGTTGAGCTCAGCTCGGTTGCGGACCATCAATTTCTCACGACCACTTCCTCTTGTCGCGACTCGACGCCGTCCTCGACAGCGTGTCTCCATCATGGGTCGCGACAGACTCGCAGCGCTCAGGGTGCGTTCTATATCTACGCGCCAGCACTCCCAAGATGCCACTCACACTATCCACAGGCCCAGAGACAGGCCGGTGCCCAGCAGGCCCCAATTGAAATGCAACCCGTCCCTCCGCAGCCTACCAATGGCACCTTCAGTGGCTCATATCTACCCCCGTCTGAGGACACGTCTTCCATGTCTGTATTTTATGCCGAGGTGCGCTATCCTTCGCTGTTGCCACGTCCTTCGTGTAGACCTCGACCTGCAGACCACTTCTATTGAAGAGTCCATTGTTGAATTCAACGCAAACGTTGCTGCTGTTGCGGATTTGCATGCACGCTCTCTGAATGCGCTCTCCGACCAAGAGTCTGCAGCCAACCATTCCCAACTTGCCCAGCTCACAGAGTCTACCCGTGCGCTCAGCAATGCACTCTCAAAGCGCATCAAGGCTCTGAGAGTTCAACCAGGAGGTGCCAATATGCAAGATGTCGAGATTAGGAAAAACAGAGTGTGGCCCACGCCGTTCAGATCGCAATGATGTCACTGAAACGGAAATGACCCTAGATCACAGTGGTACATGGAAAATTTGTCGAGACACTCCAGAGATATCAGAATGTCGAACAGCAGTATCGACAGAGGTACAGGGATCGTATGGAACGGCAGTTCAGGATTGGTGATTCCCACTTTCCCGACTCGATGACCTTGCTTTAACTCCGTTCTTGTAGTTAAACCCGATGCAACTGCGGACGAGGTGTCGGCCGTCGTGAATGACCCTCAGGGTGGCAGCAATGCAATTTTTCTCCAGGCTGTGGATAGTCCATATGAACGTTCACAATGATATGCTGAATGGCTACCACATAGATCTCGTCTTCTAACCGCTACGGTGAATCAAGGCAAGCTTATCGTGAAGTCCAGGAGCGTCACCAAGATATCCAGCGAATTGAAGTCACCCTGGCAGAGCTTGCGCAGTTATTTAACGATGTTCGCCCATCTTCTCACTCCAACGTGTACATGCTGACGACTCGGATTCAGATGGCTGTATTAATCTCCCAGCATGATGAACAGATCGCCTCTATTGAGACCAAGGCTATCGGTGTCGAAGAGGATACTAGGAAGGGGTAGGTGGTTAGCTTTCATTGTTGGACTGATGCCTAACCACGGGAAACTAGGGTCGCCGAGGTGGACATCGCCATTAAGCATGCACGGGCCGCCCGACGGAAGCGGTGGATATGTTTCTTTATCACCATCATCGTAATTTGTGCCGCTGTCGGTATTGGGGTAGGAGTGTACTTTTCGCAACATCCTACAGCGAAATAGCGGATAAAGGAGTGTGTAGCAAGTGCCTGGCACTTTCCTTTCGTTTTTTTTTTTATCATTATTCCCAACAACATACCCCGAACCGTGTTAATATAAATGGACTTGGCTGACGTGATGTGTCCTGCAGACTTTCTACTTTCTTTTACCGCACTCCAATCGTACACTCCTCCTTCCCAATATAACTTGCGTTTTCACCGCCAGCAGCGATGAGCAGACACGCCAACGGCTCCACCCACGGCTCTCCTAGTACCCGCAAATCGCGTAGACAGGACTCCCTCCGACACGTTGATGCCAAAGTTGCTGTGGATTTAGCAACTGCCCAAACGTACTCCGAAAACGTCTTTCTGTTCATTCCCAACATCATCGGTGAGAGCTCTCACTCGTCCGATTGTTGGCTGTGCAGCCAGTCCACCTTATTGAACCACGACCCTGCCAACAGGCTACACACGGGTCATTCTCGCTGGACTCTCACTTCACTTTATGAGTTATCATCCAAAATACTGCACGCTCGCATACTGTATATCATGCCTTCTCGATGCCGTGGATGGTCAAGCCGCCAGGGCACTCGGCCAAACGTCAAAGTTCGGTGCGGTGTTGGACATGGTGACCGATAGGTGTGCACATGTCTCGTCTCTTTCCCGACTCGGTGGCGCTTAACTGCCGTTCGAAAGGTGTACCACATCATGTCTTCTCTGCTATCTCTCCTCCGCATACCCAAGTTTCGCCCTTGTTTTTCAGTTCCTCATCGCGCTCGATTTCTCAAGCCACTACATGCACATGTATAGGTAGGCATCGTATGCCCCGAACACATGTTAGCAAATGATACATGTTACCTAATAGCTCTCTTGTAACCGGTTCACGGAGCCACAAGCTCGTGAAAAGCGATGTGAGCCGTATTTTATGGTATTACTACAATGACTCGGTCCGTATTTCATACTCAATGTCGGATTCGACTCTTGATTGATGTTGAACAGCGTACCCTATTTTTCATGTGCGCCGGTAACGAAATGTTCTTCGTCTCTCTTTATCTCATGAAATGGATCCACACCCCTATCTCTGGCTCTCTCCCGTTGAATTTCCGATCCCTCGCGTATCTGACATCCTTTACATGGCCTCAAGTTTCAGCATTGGTGTCCTTCCCCGTATGCTTGGCCAAGAACATCATCAACCTCGTTCAGCTTTGGAAGGCAAGTAAGATTCTAGTAGGGGTGGATTTGGCTGAGAGAGCCGCCGCACGGGAGAGGCGTCAATGAAAGGGACACTGTTGGGGATGAGCCAGAAAGCTGGATACCTAATCACATCTAGACGGGACGCTATCTTGCGCAGATTAAAAAGTCGTCGAGAGTTCCGACATTCAAAGGGCCCGAAGTCGTACTCACAGCACACGTAAACCAACTATCACTAGTGCGAGTCTTTGCAAGATGGTGTTTCGCAATATTTAGTTCATTGCCTATGCTTGATTCACCTTGGCCTATAGATACATACCGCATAATGGAAACTTCTTCAGGCGATAGCTTGCTCTCTAATCATCTTTGTGGATAACAGCTCTACTCGTCAAACATTGAAGGGGATGTCAGTCGACAATGCACAACGGATCAAACAGTACGGTTGGGAGAAATCCGTGCAACCCCTCGATGGACCTGGCAAGATGAAGGAGATTCAGAGGCTCTCAGAGAAGGAAAAATCTGGTCCAAGGACGATGAACAAATTGTTAGTGCTGCGCTTCGCCCTACGCTTGATTGGTCGTGCCATGATGAAGAACGACGTGAGATGGTCGGCGTAATCACTCAGCAACGCCTTGCGTCACCGGAGCCGACCCACAATGCGAGTTAACACCAAGCGGTACCACTTGAGTGGAGATCGGATGTCCGTAGATATAGCGTACTTTAGCAAATCCACAGTGCATCAGATAGTACATTCGCGTAAGGTGTCATCAAGAGCGATTGAGCTTTGTGGCCATTCCTTGCTAGGAATACGTGGCGTCATCAAGGAGTCAACAAATACAATCAGCATCTATCAAGCCGGCCAAAGCACGTCACGGCTTTGGTACACGGAGAGTTTTGCTAACCATCGCAGCACCCCAGAGACCAAAGAGAATGCTAGCTGGGTGGACATCACCCCGACCACCGCAAGGGCCCCATAGTGTCACGAGACCACCTGGTATGCCAGCCTTGCTCTCTATCCAACCTTGGCGTGCCCAGTAAGACAGAACGGCGACGAGGGTAAGGGAAGACGGGATAGGAAGGCCTTCAAAGTACCGCGCTTTCCCCCCCGAGTCTTTCGGAATCAGCGCTACTGTCGCATTGAAACGGGCAAGTCGAGCCAGCCCACAGCATATGAAGCCCGTTAGGCAAACAGTATCGAGATATGTTCGCAGGCCAACAGCAAAGGCGAGGACAGCCGGCGCGACACCAAATGAGATCTGTTGAGTCATGAAGCACAGCCCAATCATAGAGTGATGTCTCCTACCAAGTCAGCCAGACTGTCCAACTCTTGTCCGAGTAAGCTAGATGACTTTCTCCACCTCGCAACTTTTCCATCAAAGAAGTCAAACATGAGCCCCGCCAGGGGAAGGGCACACGCCCACCACAAGCACTCGTCATTGTTCGTTATCATGTAATGAGCCGAGGAAAATATCGAGAAGGAGCCACAGACACCGTTCATGATCGTGACAAGGTCTGCTAGCCTGAAATTTCTGGATCGGTAGGCTCAGCATGGGATCAACAGAGGAGTATCAAAGCCATGCCGTACCTGACCATGGAGAAGTGACCGTCCTTGTCAACGTATTGTTGAAGGACGGAGTCATCATGCCCTGAGGCATCACCGTTGAGCTTGGTCGTCCTGCTGCGAGCCATTCTGGTTACAAAAACTCTGAGCAATGGGAGGCAGACGACACGAATTGTGGCTAGCGCGCAGCCGAGAACTCGACCAATATGTACCACCATGCCCCTGGGGTCCACGCCAGATCCGGTTGGTGACCTCTGGCACTGCCTGATTACACCCTACCAAACACAAGCAAGGCCACGATCTATGATTCTACTGCCTTTGCATCCTCTCGTCGCGACGTCTCGAGTTCGATACTTCTTGCGGCATATTGGTTGGGGTGTGTAACACTATCCCCACCACCTATGCCCTCTCCCTTCTTCACTCCTCGACTGGCATGTGTTATTTCAAAGACGCGCGTGCAGGCGACGTGATGGTGGCCCTCCTTGACCGTCCTCATGACCTCGTGTAGGTCGTTCGTGGTCAGACCCTGTGAGGAGTACGACGCGAGCAGAGCAGTTTGCAAGTTCTCAGGGCTAAAGTGACGATATGGGCATCCGTGGCAATCTCCGACTCCGGGCTTGTCTGCCGTAAGGATTTGTTGGCAACTACACCCATCAGCCTGAGAACCAGTCCAAGACACGTGTACAGATACCTTTTAGCGGGATAATTCGCGCGTTTCCCTTCCAAACCGAACGAATGTCTGATGTTATACTTGTACTCCTTGTTGAACTTGTCGTCTGTAATATTGCTGAACGACTTCCTCCAGAATGCAATAGCCTCGTCGATCGAGAGGCCCAAAACCTGTGAATGGATGGGTAACGCAGAGAAAGGTTCGGATCATCATCGTACCTTTAGGAACAGCCCATATTGCAACCTCCCAAAGTGCTTCAGATGACGGTCCCTGGTTAGGCACTCGTGCAAATTTCGCATACACATGGGAAAGTGTTTCCTTGCGAGATCATCGATCATATCGGCTCGGATCTCATCCCCAGTTGCTGTGGGGTTCACCCATTCTGATGGGACACCTGCCAGGAATCCCTGCGATAGATTGTTCAATACAGGTACCAATCTCGTGTCCTCGTCCATGCGGGGAAGCGCCCTCGCGGTGTGCTGTTCATCTCAGCAAGGCTGCAATGCAACTGTACGAGTTAAACCCACCTCGAGTGCTATTTCCAGTTTTCTTTCAAATTCATTCAACACGAAGCTGGACAATTCTCTGCTGGGCACATATGCATAACCTCCGTGCAGAAAAACCCGCCTTTTGGCGACCAAGTCAGGCACTCTGGTCCAGGGAACCTGTAGTGCAACGTTTAATCAACAGTCTCTGTTCGCATCATTCAACGTACTTTGTGATAATCTGTAGATGGGTCTTGGGAATCGGTCTGCGGGTCCTGTTTAGCTTCAACCGCCTTCAGTTCTTTCGCAAACTGTTCCTTTTCAACTTTGTCGACCTAACCATGATGCTTCAGCGCGAACGATCACATGAGGGCTCGACAAGCAACCTTGTCCCATTCGAATTGCTGTGACCCAAGAAATGCTGCGCGTTCTTTGCTGACATCCGTCTCGTACCGCACCTTGAATAGCGTCGTCTCTGCTTTGATGAACCGCCTTCTCAGCTCCTCTCTAAGGAACAGTATAGGATCTGTTCGCGCGCAACATCATCAAACGAAAACATATGAACGCACGAGCGACAAAACGCGAGTCGGAGCACAAAATGACCAACTCGATCTTTTCGTCTCTGAGTATCCAGGTCCACCTTGGCCGTGTTGCTGTTAAGCAGAAGATATTTTTTGCATTGGGCTTCGGTTACGCTCTTTAGGTCGTCCCATGACCGGTTGCGTGCGAACGAGGACTCGATTTCTGCGAGTACGCGAAGACGATCGAGCGCACACGTTTCGAATTCCTCGAGCGATACTTCATGGAGTGGTGGCTTGTCGTAGCTGGCGCGACTCTAAGCTCGCCCGTCAATGTAACATAGCGTTGGACGTACAAGTTAAGTCGAAAGGGGTACTCGGATTCATCCGTCTCAGGCTGCTTTTGTTCTCTGCTTTTGAACATTCTGGCGTTCCAACGGCCGGTTCAGAGTGAAAAGGAAATGTAGCCATGATGCTTGCGCTGTCACGGACGCCAGGCATCACGCGTCTTGTCACGTCTCTCGTTCAGAAAGTAAAGACATGTTACTTAGCAGCGGCGATTGATCTAAACGAAGCAAAATACCAAATACTAGGCGTGGCATAACATACATAATCGACTTAAGATACTTGCAAGGCCACTAGCATGATCCCATCCGCATCCCGATATCACCCGTGCGGCGGTCCAGGGGTGCCAGCACGCCCAGATGGGCGGCGGACCAGCCTCTTCCGCTTTGTAGTGCCAGGCGAAGGGGAAGGGGGCTCTTCTTCGACGTCAAAAGTGACTCCGGGTCGGCGAATGCGATGAGTCCTGCGCTCTCTTCG